>WJFA01000788.1:0-29435 GCA_009870155.1 Pseudobourletiella spinata
AAGTTTAGGACTAAGCATTGCTCCGGATCGTATTTGCGACGATGTCACAATCGGCCAAATTTAAGTAAAAGTGGAATATTAATGTTCTGAAAAGGCGCGACAATGAAAAATCTAATATAATGAATGGAGAATTAAACAGTCCAGATTCGTTATACTGGATACTACATCTGCTCCAAGACCTAGACGCGTTGTTTGTGATGTAAGAGGTGGGTTTACTTTCAGTGAAAGGCGTTTTAAAAAATGGAAAATGCGGCACCATTTGTGTATTTTTGGAGAAACGGTAAAGATAAATGAGGATACCGTTCTTGTTCGAAGCTCATTTGCAGTTTGCAGTTTACGTCCAGGTACTAGAGGATGGATAACGAAAAGTGGGATTAGTTCCATTTTGAATGCATTTCCTCCAAATTCTGTAGGTGTCATAATTCAACCAGATCATTTCTGCAACTACTGAATTCTGCCCTGTGGCTGGTTCGGAGAACAATAAGTACTCTCTCCACTATTCTACAAATTATTCATTAATCAAACCTACCAATAGGTATCTCTGTATTGTAACTTCTTCGATGTACTCTATCAATTATGGTAGGACATTGATTTCACAGATGTATAAGTGTTGCACAAGCTGCAGCTACTAACATTGTTTGTTGATTCATTAAGTATAAATGAGATTTATTGGAATGAAATATTCTCAAAATATCAGAATGACATCGTAAAAATCAAATGCACCAAAATTTTCTCAGTAAGCGGTCTTCAGGTTCTGCAGAAAAGGCGTACACTAGTATGAGCCTACTTGCTACTTCTGGTACCTGATCAACGGGCTCAAGAGGATGACTCATCAGTACTTAGCCTAGAACAGAACAGATTTTGTGGTAGTAGTGACACCATAGTAACCGGACCGAACTAGTTTCTCATTGACTTGCCAATGAAAGATATAATGACCTCAAACAATATTTGTTTACCTAAGCAAATACGTCGCCTATCCAACGCTGAAGTCATAAATATTTCCAGATTTTCCAAACTCCAGCGCTTTTCGTCTTTTTCTTCTCTCTTCGATTTTCGATGTTCATGTATCCGAGCTGGGTGCTAATACTCAAACTCACTTTATCAGTACATCGTCGAATCTGTAGTACTGAAAAGTTTCTGCAAAACTATGTTTTGCAACAGTGCTTTGACAAATCGTATTGAAAAATACGAATATTAGTAACAAATACAAGCATTTTTGTATTTATTTGTATCTGCCATTGACCGGCTCCAGCATTCATATTTGTGGATCTGTATGTGTCATTGAGCGGCTCAAGTGTTCGTATTTTTGTATTTATATTTGCCGGTGGCAGGCATTTTTCAAAGTTATGTATTGCACAGCCATTAAAAAGGGTACACAATCAAATTGAAAAAAGGCGAGAAATACTTGTAGGCTTGATACAAAATAAGATCCCGAAATCACATGTGGGGCTTTATCGGGCCAAGTCCGACGTCAAAGAACCATTTATTTTATCGGAGATTATGTTAACGGTCCAAAAATTTGTCTTAGCAGCATTAGCCAAAAGTTGTTCTAATTTCCACTTCAGAAATGTAATCATTTTCAACCTCAGCTTTAGAGCTATAAACCGTACTAAAATATACAATGATCTTAAATAACCTTAACTCGACTAGTTTGCTCTAATTCCTAAGAATGTCCAATAACGTTTTTGGTCTCCGAATAATCGTAGGAAGTGGAATCTGCTTCTGACAATCACTGTAGCATTTGGAAAATGCCACCGCGAGGAGCGAGAGCTCGTATCGAGCCTTTCCTCCCCTCGTAAGTCATGTCGCAACACCCGCATGCCAGATCTCTACTCATACAAAAGCCTATGAGCGAAGCTCTAATGTTTGCCGTGGTCTGTACGTGGAATGAGCTGAAGAGATCGTGGGGTATAGGCTTATGCGCATAAATGAAGTAAGGACACTCTAACGGGGGGCGGTCGGGTGTCGATGCCGATGCCTATTTTGGACACGAAATATCCGATTCTCCATGTGAGGGGCTCCCAGATTCAACTTCTTGGGTGGTTGTTTCCATTTTTAAATGTAGCGTTGAAGAAAGACGTAGTAGATGGTATATTTATTTAGTAGAATATATTCTAGAGATACCGTTTCGTTCAGTCTAACAGCAGTTGAGACGTATGGAGATGTTAGTATAAAGTTATCAGTGCGCTGTCGGAGTTTGACCCCGCTGCATCTGGACATTTCATTGCCTTTTTAGATTGTAGAGTTGATGTTGAGAAATAATTTTTCAAATCCTTCCCTCAGGAATTTTAGTTATTAGCTTAGCCGCATATGAAAACAAAGTAAGGCTTTTAAAAGTTGTGCACACGTGCTCTTAATGGGTGTACGCCGTAAACACATAAATAATCGGTTAATTTAAATGTAATTTGAAGTAAATCAATGTAAGATGTAGTCGTAGCCTGAATTCATAAATGCATGAAAGAAGCACGAGTCATTATTTTTTTTTATTTAATTCACCTGAATACAAGAGTAACTGAGGACAGAAGTGTGTGTTGTACATGCATACGTATATTTCCACGCCACATTTCCGCTTGTGTCACTACATACTACTGTTGGCAGACGGCCACGGGATTTTCGGGATTTCCCGGTCGGGATCGGGCGGGATTTGAGGCAAGACTAAGACTCTTGTCCCAAAGACTCCTCTTTCAAATATGCCCGACTCTGCGTTGAATGGAGTTATTAGGAAAAAAGTTGCTTATATCATTCGGGTACACCCTGTATATGTACAAAAATCCTGCCACCGTCTTTAGTTGACGCATTGGTATTACCTAATCATAATCACAAGAGTTCGTCCTTAAGTGGGGATCACCTACCGACAAGTCACTAGCATAGAAGTAATTGGAGCAATGCAACATCACAATTAGTTGTCTTTAGTCAATTTGATATTTTGTAAGGGCTTTAAACAATAATGCAAGGGAAGCTCACGAAAGTTCTTTTACAGGGACACTTAATCGTTTTAGAGAGATTTAAAATGTTAGACTACACTAAGGACCAAATCCATTATTTTCAATTTTCAATTGCAATTTAGACTGGGTTTCTCAACGAGTAAGTCTTCGATATTCAGCTTCAGTGTGAAGTGCGAGATTGTCGTCTATGATTGGGAGGACTTCAGTAATTTCGTCAAAGTCTCGCGCGCAGATGATTGATTCTCCTAACAAAACAAGAAAATACTCATAAAAGGTCTCCACAAGAATTCGACTTGGCCGATTCTTCTTTCATAACAAATCCATTTCTATACACCAATTACGACTGAATTAAGCCTGACTTCAAAGACTCATTGTTTCTTTCATTGGCATTTACATGCACGATTTCACTCGAAGCGCTGCGATTGGAATGCATCAAATTCGCATACAGTTTCCTCAATCAATAATACTTTTCGATGTAAACAAGTCAGGGTTGCACATTATAATTTTACGATCGTCATTACTACATCCCCAACTCCATTCAATTGTTGTGACCATATGAGTCGACATCGTAAAAGCAAAAATTATAATGACAAGTACAAAGTATGAAAGGCGATAGTTACGATTGGAATTCTTGTCCGAATCATCTATCGATACTACAACTACCATCTGAATAAAATCACTAGGATTCGAGTGATTGGTAGTCAGCTCTCAACGATAGCAGTCGCATTCAATTTTTGAAGTCAAGTCTTTGAAGCCTTTTTGAAATACAATTTTAACATGCATTAAAATTGTCGTAGCCGTTGAATGTAGCTATGAACAGTTGGAACAAGTTTCCAATACTATGACACGGCTACCGTAGCACCAGCCCCTCAAAAAAATCTGGTCGTAAAAGCAGTTTACAAAAGGTTATGAGTTTTTCGTATGTTAACTGTATGGCAGAAACTTTAAACCCGTCGTAGAATACAAATAAAATAATAAAAATTTATAGCCCCAGAAATACTCTAAAAGTTTTACAACCCTTTCACTTGGAAATTTAACTTTTAGAACCGCGAAAATTTAATTTAAAACTGCAAAGAAATTGGACTTCCTAACGTTGGCGCCATAAAGCATTGTTGATTTTGTCTGGAAATTGACTATTAATAAAGTTATACGTCAGCGTAAAAAATCCCAAATTTTATAGTTATAATATAATAGCTTTTATAGAGCCAAAATTTGAAATCACTGAAGCTGCAACCCCCAATTTCGACATTTAAGGGGTCGATACTTCGGCTTAGGAGGCCCTACACCCTACGGGGCTAAAAACAGCAGCTAAATTATAGCTAATGCTCTTGTGAACAATCTCAATGATTCGCAGGATTTGAAAATATAGGGTTAATTTTTTGCATCGAAAATTATATTTTCCAACGCAGCCCCAACATGTACACTTTGGAAACGTTTGACTTTGACATTTTTGTTAACTCTCTATTGCGTATGCAAAAAAAGTGCCACTAGAGGCAGAAATTGATGGTGAAGACGGACGCGCAAAGAGTTTGCGGCGAAAATCGAAATAAAAAGAGTAAAAATTAGCACACAAAGCGTGTCTATAATCTTGCCTCACCACCCTGTACGCGCCAAGGCCATGAAAATATCGTCAATTGTTAATTAGCCATAATTCGCGCTCATTATATTCCGTCAGAGATTTTAAACTTAAGTTACTAGCTATTCCACTATTACGACGAAAAGGCGCGGTGTACGTGTACTCATAATCTCGCTTAATCTGTTCCCTACACCACCAAAGAAATGTAAGATTGTATGCACTGATGACTATATTACGAATGCCCAATGGTGTTACCCCAGCATATATGCAACCTAACGTTAACCTCTTTGGATGCATTGATTACACTAGCGCCTTTTTTAAGTCGTACGATTTAGTAGTACAGTTGCCACTTTAAAATTTATGTGGATTATTATACGAGCACTATTTAAACTGCAACTTTTGTAACATATGTTACGAGCGAGACTCACGCAATACTTGTGAAACACCACCCACCCCGCATCTGTTTTTAACTTTTCGTCGTAAGGGCAGTGGCCGAGTCGGCGTGGTAAAGAAAAATTTCTGCCTTTACCTTAGTAGCTACTTGGAGGGGTGTCATCAAAGTTCCCTCGCTGACGCTACCCACCGAGAACTTGTACTCTTCTACTAGGTGACTGATAACTGATGGTAAACCTGCTTCTGCGGCGACATGAAGACAATTATAACCAGTCCTGTTTACGGAAGTTAGATCCCCGGAATTCATAACTAACAAGTCTATCACTTCCGTCGAGCCACTCCTGCAGGCATCCATTAACGGCGTCGTACCACAATTGTCGGCTACATTCACATCATTGAAGTTGTTTTCCAAAATGTACTTGATAACGTTGTAATTCCCATGCAGTGCTGAAATTATACGGAATCACATTTAGTCCTTTTCCGCACGTGGGACTTTGAGGTACCATGTACCCTCTTAGATAATTCGTGTTCCAAGTGCGGCCAAAACTGATTACTATTACGGCCAATAGCGACAGTTTTTTCTGCATCTCCAAAACAATATCGGAACACAACACAACATAAATGCCGACTCGGCATTTAATGAAATTCATGATTTTCGGGGAGGAAAACCTGGTTTGGTAAAATTCAAAAAATGAATTTTAATAAATTGTGAGCAGTTCCTCAGAGCACGACTTTTTCTACTCCAATTGTGTTACGCTTTCCAATTTCCCATCTCATTATTTCAGTACTAGTTACTGTCCCCTGTCCCCTCACGAGGACATAATTACTCACAGTCCGGTGAGAATTGCAACTCTTTTCTTGCCGCTGCAGCGTGCTGACGTACCACCGTACCGGAATATGAATTAAGTGCATAATTTCCTTACAGCAGTGTACTCACTACTATCTGGAAACGGCTGAACTACTGAATAGTCTCACAAACCCTATGGAACTTAATACCACGACGCTATAGCGAAAAATTCATCCATCCAAGCTTACCCGCAGTGTGAATGGGCTTCCTTCCATTTCGGCTGCTAGAGTTCACCAGCGCTTGCACGAGTTCCGGGGATTTACAGGCTACGGAAGACACTAGCAGTTCCAACATCTTCACATTTCCTGTTCGGGAAGCAATGTGAAAACTATTCCAGCCATCTTTGTTTTTAAACAGGGGATCTGCTCCGGCTGCCAAGAGGATCTTCACAGCATTCTCGTTCGTCTTCGTGCATGCCAACATTAATGGCGTCCAATCAGCCTGTTTGACTGCGTTAACGTCAGCTCCTTGAATAGAATACAAATAAAACCCATGGATAAAAGTGAAATGGGACATGCAGTCAAGCCAACTCAATGAACTTAATTTCGAAACCTCGAAACTTACAAACAAAAAAATGTGCTAATAATATTCCGTAGCGAGCTGACTAGACACTGAAGCAACTACTTCTTTCAGGGGAAGTAAACTTTTGAATCCTCTTGAACTTTCCTCCTCTCTTGTTAAATCCCAAAAATTACCAATATGAAATGTGCAGACTATTAATAATTGAATCATATAATCATTGAAATAGTAAGCTTATAATATTTAAAAATACGAAAATTTGGATTTGAAAATTGGAAATGAATTCTAAAGATTTTGTTAGGTCTTCTGCTGAGGCCTTAAGTAACAGGGCGTAGACTTGACAGTTGGATCATCGAAACATTAGCAGTGATTTTTCAACCCACTTTTTCCCCCTCATAATTCCAGACACAACACATAAAAAGCGGCAAAGTAGCTACAAAAACAGGCTGACGCCTTGATTAAGCCAATAAGGAGAGACAGGGGACGTCCGCGATTCCTGAATAAACGCATTGTTTGCGGTGAAAAAGTGGACTAGCATGAAACGATAGGACAACTACTTTTTTAAAACTTACAAGGGAACGTCCTCAACTGCCACCAAAGCAAAATTCGGTGACTACGCACACTCCAGAGGTGAATAAAAGATAACAGATCGACTCTCGGTTTTATTTAACTCCTCGGAACCTTCATTTAATACCCCCAAATATTTTCTATGGTGCTTTTCAAAAATTTAACTTTATGCAAACAAGTTCCAAATCACTGGAAAATCAACTTTTTGATTGTCGTATGGTTAGTGGTGCCGAAAAATCGTAATATTAAGCTTTATATGTGAAAATATCATTTAAAATGTTATGTTAAAATTGTTCAACTAGTAAAAAAAAATACAAAATTTGAACATTTTTTGTTAATTAGTATTTTAACTATGCAACCAAATATTGAGTACTTCTTCACTAAAAAATCACATGTTAAATCCCATAAGAATTTTCCAGTTTTGAATTTCGAGTCAGTTTGAGGAAACCGGGAAAATTGACTTTATTGTCGTTGCGTGATAGTTACACGCACTTGTATTTGTTTGGTTAGGAAAACTGCACACTTTCCGAAAATTTCACCGCCGAGTTAGCCGATTAGTACAATCGCTTGTCACCATGTTCACCATTCATCTCTAGGAGTGATCACAGGTGCGTAGTGCGTACGTACTCGAATTTGTGGTTTCCCGTCATTACTTTTACTGTGGAATTTTCAAGGTTTATAACGGTCTTTTCTTATAACGGTCAAATCATCTCTAACCCCTGAAGACCGTACTAGGGAGATTTTACTGTATAACGGTCAATTTCTGGTTTCCCGTCATTACTTTAACTGTGGAATTTTCAAGCCTTATAACGGTTTTTCTTATAACGGTCAAATCATCTGTGTCCCCTGAAGACCGTACTAGGGAGATTTTATTGTATATGACAGCCCGTAATTCCACTGGGAAAAATTAATGGGAGAGGTTCAAGTACAACATCGAACTGTCGATATTTTTCGTTGCCAACCCTAAAAGTAGAACCCGTAGAAAATTTCGGTGCGGTCCTGTACCCTGACCCATGAACTTCAAATTCGAAATTAAAAAAAATCAGAGGACGTGCTGACTGACACTAATGCATTGTGCCCCATCTCAACATAGTCATCCTATTCCTATCCACCCACCACATCGAGAAGAGTTTCCCATTTAAACACTGTGCAGCGGAAGAGTTTATTTAGCCGTACAGGCTCGGCCTGGGAATCGAAATGATAATCTCCATAGAACAAGATTTAGCATGGAATAGTGTTCGACTTCGAGGTAAAAATCGAATATAAGTCAACGACGGAAAGCAATAATAAATTGTTGGTAACACTCACAAGGAATGTCCAACGACTGTACAACCGATATGAAAATGAGACAAGCAGTAACGCACGGGATATCCTGAACCTGAATCTTATGGGAAAGTGCCCAACTTTGCTTAGCACGGCGTGGTTTTATCCTGAAAAAAATTTAAACTTCCTATAAGTTTCCTATAAAGTTTTCCTATAAATCAAAAATGGAAAAATTCTTATGGTAATTAAAATGCTTTTTTTGACAGAATTGTAAGAAAATAATGTGAGTGGCACGAAGGCAAAATATCTTGATTTTGGTTTTGGTTTGGTACACGAGATTTTGTGCAATTTAAAATATTTGACAGCTCCGTGTGTTTCTGCTGCTATAGTCTCACGTATTTCGGACGTTCCACACTACTGTTACGACCAGCAAAAGTCGGCTCTTCCATTCCTTCCTCTATCCTCTAAACATCCTCATTTGAATGAAGGGTACGGAGGAGATTCCTGTCTGGGAATGCCACCAATTTCCGCCATAACTCTCCCACAGTACCCGCAGTCACTTCAGATAGTCATGGCTGAGAGCAGAGCGGCAATGTCAGATTTTTATGTGTTGACTTTGACTACGAATTTCTACCTGTATGCAAAGTTACAATCACATCTGATGACTTTTAAGGGTATCGCCAATATTACATTTTTTTGTGGTGCGTAACGAGTTCCTGAGCCAAGTATGACCTTCTATAAACTCAGACCTTCGAATTTTTGGTCTTTGAAAACGATGCCCTCATGAAATTGCCTTTATATTGTCGCATACAAAATCTCACGAGCTCCTAGCTTTTTTAAGCAAGAAAAAATAACGAGGAATACAAATTAATAGACAAAAAAATAATAGAACGACATGAAATTGTCACCTCTAGGCATGTCTCAATGCCCAGACCACCATTTTGAAAATCTTATACAGGCGGCTAGCGGCTATTCGGTTTGTGAGTGAGTGAGCTAAAATTAGATTTTTAAGGGGTTGGCCCTATTAGGTACAGAAATAGGTAAGAGTTTTATGAGGTAGCATGCACGCTGTATTATGTGTACCGTTTCAAAACGCCGTTCAAACTCACATTGACCTTGTATAAACTGTATTTCATAGGACAGAATTTTAAATAAATTCTAATTCTGAATAAGTAAATTAAAATAAAAATAAATAAATTTAAATAAAAGTAAATAAATCAATTTAAGGTTGTGGCATATTACTTTAAAGTATATTTTGGAGCATTCAAAACCTTGGGGAAAATTTATTTTGGGTCAACCTTCGCTAGGGTGAGGGGGCTCCTGGGAATAACATAGGGGTGGGGGGGGTATGTGCCTACAATCAATACAGATAGAATGCCTAAAAATATTATATTCAGAGCGTGACCATCTGATGGCCCTGAACTGAAGGGCATAAAGCCAAAAATAAACGAGGCCCCGGCCATATAAGGTTGCCCCCTTCCCCCGGTACCATCCGGTGTATATGCACATGTCCCGCGTTACTTCGTTACTTGAAGCTCATTCCGTTTTTTTCCCTACTCAGTGTGCTATCCCCATCCCATCAACGGTACACAATAGAACAGAAGGCTGCTGTTTACCTTTGCTCAACAGGTATTTAATGCACTCTTCCTGTGAGAACTGGGCTGCATTATGAAGGGGTGTCTTTCTCTCTCGATTGCGAATATTCACGAGAGCTCCTTTTGTTTCAATCAAATACCTGCGAATAATTATTATGTTATTAATGAGATACAAATACTTGCTCATAGTTTATCAGCATATTTATTCTATTTATTTATCTATTTACTCTATTATATTATTATGGGCGATTCCTAATAAAAGGAGCAGGTGACGTCTGTGACCGTTATTTCAATTTTCAATCGAATAATGGCGGAATGCACTTTGCGTAATGAATATTCGCGAACGTGATGATCAAGTCCACCGAATCTCAGGGACACAGGGTCAAGGGTCCCTCAGTAATAGGTCGTCAAAGTGCACGATCTTATTGTGTGATGAGATGGTACTTCCCTCATAAGAGGTCCCTCTGTAGGTCATCCTCATCATCAACGTGTGTCATGAACATACCTAACGCCATACCCACAAAAAATTATTACTGGTGACTAAAAGGTAGCAAAATAAAAAAACACAAAATACAAGTGCTGCACATGTAAATGACGTTGAGGGCGGCGAGGCTCAAAAGAATTAACTTCTAGAACAACACTGACTTGATAGCATCAACACCAGCATTTTCCAGTGAGACTAGGTAATTTATTTTTATGAGTACGAGTTTGAGGGCCACATTCGACACTTGGAGCAGTGTGCAAATGGACATGGGCATACATGGTGGCGCAAAAGTCCTGCTAAATAAATTTGGAAACGTGCGATATAAAATGATAGGTCAATCCTTGGAAGTTTTTTCCCGACTGTGGCACGTAGGTGATTAATAAGAGACTCAGTGTAGTGCATACGAGGGATCAGCTCGGGGTTAAAATAGGGCATGTGACCCTTCCCTAGCACACCCTAACCCTAAAGCCTTTCGCCTGGCTAAAGCCTAGTTTCGGAAAAAATCAAATTCGAAGTTTCACCAAAACTGATTCCGGGAAAATCAACATGGGATTTCCCATAAGGATTTTGAGGTGCCATTGGGAACTTTCGTGACGCTGTGAGAAAATCTCGCTAACATGGGAACTCCCCCAACTGAAGCTCAATTTCAGCGAGTTGCGAGCCAAAGAGCAAAGTTTGAATTTTTCATCCATATGTGACTTAACCCAAGTGGATGAAAAATTCATATTGTGCTCTTTGGCTCGCAACGCGCTGAAATGTTCAAAAAGTGTGAAATATGGACTTTATTGTCATCAAAGTGCATATTGTTCGGATACAGCAAATGGGGAGTCAATTTTTGCGGTTCTTTCAAAAATGACTCGAAATGAAAAACTGGGATTTTCTTATGGGATTTAACATGGGATTTTCAAGTGACGACGTACTGGTACCCTTTGGTACCTGGCTGAGAGTGAGTACAACTTTGAGGGCCTGTAACTCGAGCAAACCTGAATTTCCACACCTATGAGTTTGGCATTGCTAATATTCTTAGGGGACCTCCCGATCGCGCATAGTCACCCATTTGTGCTTTGGTGACAGTTGGGGGGACTCCCTTGTAAGTCCAAAACAAAGTAAGCAGTGGCCGTATTAAAGGGAGGTCGGATAAACGAGGTTCTACTTTACACCTGTCCACACGATTTCCTTATTAACCATAGCCCCGCACTTTAAAAATGGTCAAAATTTTGTAGCCGGAGTGCTGCGCCACTCTGTATAGGGTTTTATAGAGTGCATACTCAAGGCTCCCTCCAATATGTGTGCAGGGAAACGAATAGTAAATAGCAAGGCGAAATTCAAGTTCAACAAGATTCCCTTCCAGAACATATGATATCTGAGTTGAAACGATCATGGACAAGCATTGACTTGATGAAATGAACATGGGACAACAGATAATGGGCCGGTTCTCCACATCTCCATGATAAAAACTGATACTGGTTGGACGGTTGAAGATAGGGTGCGGGAGCAGAATTACATCGACCTCAATTATCAATGCAATTTAACCATCACAACATAAAATTCGGAATCGAAAATCGTGCAACAGTGACAGGTTCTGTGAATCTAAGCCAGTCAGTTGCTGCAAGCTTACGCAGGTATTTTGCATTTAGCGATTTTCCAACCCTTACTGCTGGTTTAGTTGTAGTATAGGGGAATCTCAACATCTGGCTACCGGCGGTAGCCTTATAGGATTAGTATAGACTGTTCTCCTCGGCCCGCCGGCGCGGGCCCCCAAAATCCTGGGATGGACAAATAGTTTGGTCAGCCTCTGGGTTTCGTCGTTGTTTGACCAAAATTATGGTAAGGACTGGAACCAAAATTCCTCAAAACTATCCTTCGATATACAGAGTATAGGTTATACGTAAATTTACCCTCTAGAAGAAGAGAGGTAGGATCAAGGATATCCCTGCATAGCCTTCAGTGGTTCCGCAGTGTTGTGCTTTTAGTAAACCACGTGCGAGTCTGAGCGTGTTCCACATTCAGCTAGTAGTAAAAAGTTTGAAAATTCCCCAGTTAATGAACCCTTGCTCTGACTTTACTAAACTACAGATCCTTCAATTAAATATGAAACGAAGCCCTGAATTGACTTCCTCATGAAAAAACTAAATTTGTTATCCTCGAAACAACTCACCTCAGAATCTGCAAATATCCCAACTGCGCTGCAACGTGGCACGCACTGTCACCAGAAGTCCGACACAGTGAATTTACTAAATCACGATTCCCATCTAGTTCATCCTTACCACTGCCTGAGTCAATAATGTCTTGAACCGCTTGTAAACTATTCTTCTGAATAGCCTTCAAAAGCTTCTTGATCTTGACGTCCATTTTGGGAAATGATCTGTGGACGTGTTCAAACCTACTAGTTGAGTAAATGTTCTGACAAATGGATCACAAGGAATTACTTGATTACTAGCATGGGCACACAACCGAAATTGTTTCACAGGGCAATGTGTCACCATACCATGCAAAGAATCGAACCAGCTGTGTTCATGTAATGATATTGTAAAATGAGTACGTCGTAGTGAGCTTTAATGTGCTGCCAATTCGCAGGCCATAGTACACGGTAAAGTTCACAAATAAAGTACGACGGTCATTATGAGTCGTAAGCTCGTTTCTTCCTTTGTTCACACCAGCTGAAACAGTAATTCCGGGTTTGAGGCATGAGATTAGCGCAACGATTAGAATCACCCCCTTCCAATGCACTAGGGAATCTGTTTAACTTCTCATAAGGTTTAACATTAACCGAACAGAGTTTTAGTAATCCTTTGCAATCCACGAGGGACTCGATTTCAGTTATTAATGTGGGACTAAGTCCACAACTAGGGTTGTAACAGTTAGCTCGTAAAGCCGGCTTTTATGAGTAGTGGCACGTGGGAAAAGGCGTTACATCATTTTAATGTATGTATCGTATAATACAGTTGTACACTTCTAGAGTCTATAAATCTGTTGGAACAGGTTGTTGATCATAACCACCTTTAGTAAAAATAATTTAGCAGCGTTTTCATGCTCTATTGTAATGCTACAACAATTTGAAACACTTTCAGAAACCTGGAACAAACAAACCCTTTCGCCTCAGCACAACCCACAACGTCACAAGTCACAACTTAACTGTGTGTATAAGCCGTATGCTGGAAACGTAAAAGTTTGAATTGCGTGGGTCTCAAGTCTCACAGTTTGAACTAAAACCCGCGAGTACAGTCCATGTGCAGTGCAGTATGTGCATGTGCAACGGCATGTGTTCAGTTAATCGTACACGTGATAAATTATGCTGGAGAGGACAATGGCCTTTACAGGATTTTCACATCTTTTTCAAATTAGAGATAGCGCAGAAATATTTTCAAAACGAAGAGATGCGAAATTCCATCAGTATTTTTGAGGGACCAAGCCGCGGACAGGCCGTACTGTGCAGTAATAATTGCGACGAATTGCCACACGTCAATACTGGGTTCAAGTTTGCACAGAAGTACAAAATGTTAATGAATATCCGTGCAATTGATCTGGCGTTGATTTTGATCATGCTACACGTTGAAGGATCATTGGAAATTAATCACTCCCTCCATACTTATTTTGTTTTTCTTTTTTAATCGCTTTAAAGTTATTGCCTTCCTGAACGGGCCGAATGCCCGGAAGAATGCCTTTTGTATGTAACTGGCTTTGAATACGAGCATTAGTCAACTGAATTTGGGATACTAATGAAAAATCCGCATATTATTATATAGTAAAGAGTGGCCCAGAAATTACAACAAAAATTCGGAATTTAGGACCGACCCAACTACGATTATCCAGTATTCTATGTCAAATGGGAGAAAAGGCATTCTGCTCGGTGAAGACCTCAACTGGCTGGCTCTGTATAAATTCAGGAGTCACTACCACATGTTAATTTGGACAGCGAAGTCCCTGAGCGTGACGCAATAAAGGGTTTGAATTTTGACCTCCCAATTGTAGAGAAACCGTGCAATGAACGGTTTGAACAGATTCGACCGTATTAATCTGTTTTTTAAGATGGGAAAAGGCGAACTAAACTTTAACCAATTCAGGGAGGTGAAGTGTGCTGCGGATTGCAGGATGTTAAACTGCTTCTTGAGGAATGAAGACCTGAGGGTAGTGATGAGATGGTGCAGAAACACAACCAATAATAATAATCAGAATCTACTGTAGGGCTCGAAAAGAAGTTACACAACTTTGAATCGTCAGCAGTCTATTTTTGGTATTTGGTTGCCATAATACTCAAGATTATGAAGCAGATCTGTATGCTTTTATAATCTTGGTAATACTGTTTATTTACAAAATTCAATGAAGCCTCAATATAATACGTGGCTTATTCCCGAATCTCGACGCGCCACACGCAATCAATCAGTTATCAGTTGGCAGAATCATATTTTGAAGCTGCAACCATTAACGCTGAATGGATCACACGTACTAAACAAGATAAACAACCTTTATGCGGTTCTGCAACATTCAAGACAAGGCATTGATATCAGTCCACAACCCACAACTCATCATCGTTGTCACTATAAGTTGATTTGGAGTTGCCGACAACTGCGCTTGAAACTCCCGCGTTGATTTGATAACTAAATAGCTAGTATAATTTATGGGACAATAAAACACCGTCAAAATCCATGCCGTTTCTTCATGTAGCAATAATATTCGGGATAGGAAGCATATATTCTTGAGATGTATATAAGGAAGCTCATTAAAAAGTTATAACTTGAGATAACTTTAGAATCACAAGCCAAGTTCTTTGAACTGATCATTTTTTATATATTCACCGAAAGGAATTACATAGAATACAACATTTGCCGCGACTGAAACAGATTTATATAGCATAGTGTAACGTAATCAGGCGTTCACAATACATCTAATAATCTATTAAAAAGCAGGTATATCGTTTAGCCCAAGGTACGAAATTTAAGTTACTTGGAACTGGAAACATCTGTAACACTTATATATGAAACAGTATAATTACACTATGGAAATTTTGACACTTGTTCCTCTGTACGAAAAATTCGACAATACATTAAATACATGATTAAGTGACAGGGAAGGGGGTGAAAGCTGAAGTTGTTCGAGATCTTCTATATATTTATGTATAATTAGGAGTTTTACAACCGCTGTAGTTGAAAATATAAAATCCTTAAAGCTATACTTATAAAAACATTTTGTACACTCGAAAGGTTCAGGTCACGCTCAAACACATTTTGTCAGATCATTGCAGAGAATTCATGATTTTTATTTAAAACGGACGCCAAAAGCTGTTCCAGATTCATGGGGGATTATTTATTATTACAATACCTATATTTATCTTTGAAGGGAGACCTCAAATTAGTCGTTCTCGATTTCAAGTATGTGTTTATGTGTGTGTCCTACAAAAAGAATGAGACAAAAATTTGAGAGGCTAAAAAGCCCTATTTGAATTAGATAAGAAGCTGAGGTCAAGCTCCACATGCATGATCCTTGCAAACTTCTCAAACTCAGAAATTCATTCTCAGAATCATCTTGTACTAGTTCTGGTTCATATATATGTATATATAATATATAGTACAACAGACCACAATAAGGTCGCATGATTTTAGCATACATATACTTTTCGCTCCACACAATAATTTTTGTTGAGACCTTCTCATTTAGGCTTCAGTACAGACTGCAAGTCTTCGGGTAAGGTTTGTAAAATTGTATCTATATGAATTTGAAGCTTCTCCCGCACGCTATCTTTAATTGGCAAACTTGCTTGAGAAATTTGGTCTCGTAACTTCAGTATCCAGTCCACAACTTCCACTTCTTCCTTCCCAGATATCCACTTTTGAATATTCTGGAACATCAAAGAGATACGTTCCATTACTAAAGCGCATAAATTTCTGTTTAGTATGCACGCGAACTCACACCGCCTGGAATATATTATTACTGGAAAACTATTCGCTTCAATGAACACAGGCTTACCAGATCTGCCTCCGCGATAGTTTCCAAATGAAGTCCCTGAAGTGTGTATCTTGCTTCTTTGTACCTCATGTTATACCATTCTGAGAAATTAATAGACCGAAAGAATTTCTTGTAAAGTCCAGCCCACTCTCCCTTGATGCCTGAGGTGAGCTGCGGACCAGAGGCATCAAGAGTAGCGAGAAAATCGTCGGGGTTGAAAGGCCGTGGCAATGGAGCTGCCTAAAATATCAAACAAAGCCCACAAGTAAGAAACTGTAATAGCACTTCGGCATAATTGAATATTACAGGAAAATGACAGAATCATCTCTTAAATTCAACGAGCTTGTTAGGATACTATCTAAACGCTGACCTTGAGCGGCGAAATATTTTTTTGAAGCGGCATCAGACTTGCCATATATCGCTCTAGGGGAATCATGAAGCTTTCCGTTAATTCTTGAAGATGTATTCTCAAAATCGCAGTTTGAACTTCTCCTGGCCTTTGTGACTGCATTCCCAAGACAATTTTCTTCAGCAGGCCATTATCTTTTTGTAGGAACGGTCTGCACATAAAAGTAATCATAAACTATATTACTCCCCATTATCCTTAAGTTAACCCGCACAGTGTACGCAACTTTTATTATCGTCTCACTTACTTATACCCTGTGTAAACACCAGGCTGCGAATCTAACAATTTGATATTACTAGCTTTCTTGAGTTTACCACTGTATATTCCTGAGAGAGTACAAAAGGACAAGATCCGTGTAATTAAACGAATAGATTCCAAACGAGCGTACAGTATCAAGTTAAAGTGTATACTACCAACCAGAATTTTCCCCCATGCGTATTATGTGAGGCCAATGTTGAAGAGTTTTTGCAAAGAAAGGATTCGTAACACCTAATATCACTGGAGGGGGAGGAGTTGATTTCATCGTGTACTCCTTGAAGTCCGTATCATGGATGGTAAAGTAAGGACGGAAATCAGCGCAATATCTCAAGGGGAAGATCGTACTAATAGGACATTAAAATTTAGCAAGTAATTTAGGCAGTAAGTCATTTTAAAAATATAAAATTCTTTTTAACGGTTTTAAGGTATATAACTTCAAATACCTTATGAGAGCGTGGACTGTGTTGGCACACGTATCCGGCAGTGGAGCCATTACAACTATTGGTTCGGCGGTAAGAACTAGTTCCCACAGGAGGTGAATGTGGGATAGTACGGGTCGTAGACATTGAAATAAATCGGGGTCATGAACAGAGTTAAGAGGCATCACAGGCAAGTTATTTTTAGAGGAACCAACATGAACCCTCGACTTGGTAGGAGATCCATTTGTTCGGACACATCCCATTGTTGGAATTAATACCTGTTGGATATATGCAGACACCTGATTACATCACTCTTCTACTTAATTAATTGGCATATGGCACATTTTCAGAAAAACAGAACAAGTAAAAATGATCACTACATACCTGAAACGCAGTTCCCAGAAATGGAAGGCTGAGCGTTTGACCAGGTGTTGGAGCAGGCCAGTTGTAAATATCTTGGCATGCCGCCTCGATCACCTTCAGCCCATTGTCAAAAAACTCGGGTGCTAATATGTCTAATATCTGATTAAAAAGGTTGATGAAAGGGAACCGCGAAAGGATCACCACAGACTGAAAACAAACAGAATATGAGCATTCCGAATTTTTCTAATGTTCCACAGCATCAATCAACGCCAAACAAAAGATATTGTACACGACAAAAAGTAGAAACCAGTCTATACAACACGAACCTTCTGAAAATATCCACGGCGAAGTGATGGATCCTTGACTTGGCGAAAGTATACATAGCCCAGCATGTATTTACTATCGACCTGAAGTGCGCTGGGGCACTTGTGATTGTATGCGACACAAGCCTTGGAGAGACGTGACCCACTGTGGTCACCTTGGTAGGACAAATGACGGATACGGAAATGAAACTGAGTATCTCCCATACATCCTGAGTTGGAGTCTGGGAATGATAAGTAGCAAATGTTGCTCTTCTCTTCCTCACAAAGTTTTACATGCGGTGGGTATACAGTCTGTAAGAATTCAAAAAAAAAACATACGATTCAAAAAAATTATTAATTTTTGTTATTATCAATTCTAAATACAAAGATAGAGATATTGAGTCCTATTTTTTCAAATGATTTTCGTGTACACATTCAAAAACCGCCTCACCTCTAACGTCTGACCCAGTTCTAGGTCAAAAGTGACAACAGCAATGCAGTGCATCCAGTCTCGAAATCGTTCCCATGGTAAAATACTTTCCATGTTTGCATAATAATTGTGTGGTCTCAAAAAACAATTTCCTATAAACTAAAAAGGTATATCACTGTGGCACTTCGGAGGGTTTCATGGTTGCCGACCGATAATTTAATGATTGATTACAGCACAGTCAGCGTTCAGCACGGGTTGTTGTTGTAGCGTCGATTAGCATATACACAATACAATGCCAGACGCACTTGAAGTCACTCGATACATCGTTCAATTTCAAAGTCAATGCCAGCTGCCATTTTTGCCCGACTCATGTTTGAATAAGTGGATGAATGGATTCAACGTCAAGGACTCAGGAAAAACTGCTTGCTTTTGAAGCTAATACACCACACATTTCCATCCAAAATGCATTTTTCTCACCGAAGGTTGGGAAACACCACTTTGGCTTTGTTATGATGAAAACTGACTCTGTATGTTACACTGAATTAACTTCCTCTATATTCGTGGCTAAAATACCTGGTGGTTAGGAACAATATACAGAGATCATACCCTACGCAGAATCTTTCGTCTTTCTATATGCCTCATTCTGTTAGGAAAGGTTGGAAAATAAAATAATAATAGTACGAGAGACGTTTCAAAACTATATGGCTAAGCGAAAGCACTGCTGCTCGAGGTTATGCTCCTACGGTTATGCTACGAGGTTATGCTACACACACACACACACACACACACGAACACGATCCACTCTAATTCACTCATCTAGATCTCTCCCCGAGATTGTGCTTAATTACGATCGCACACCACTACTGCACCTCACCACAGCAGCCGCCTGTGTACATCCAATAGAAACTCGCATGATTTGGAGAGGTGACTTTTAACAGCAATATATATAAAAACTGTCCGCAATCAGTATAACAGAGAAAACCAAGTTGAACGTAGTTAGTGAGAGCTCTCAGGCCTTTGACACAAGAATTTAAATTTAACCAACCCGTTGAGTTCAACTTGAGCCGTTCGAGTGTTTCTTTAGTCTACATATTTTACAATCTCACACGGTACAGACTTCACACAGACGACAACATCACCGTTTTTTCCAGTCTCACATCCGGACAACCTTCGTATTCTCATGTATATTAGGTGCACACAAACAGACAGACACCGTTGATCGCAATATATGTTTACCCACCGTAAACATTCTCATCACTGCCTGCTGCTGATGGCTATAAAGCTTGAAGCCTTTGGGAGTTGGGGTTGGGGACGACATAGATTTGAAAACCAGCCGTCTCAAAATACCCTCGTCGGGAAGCACGTTACAACACAACTAATATATTATAATGCTTTGAGGGAAAGGGAAACAAATTATTATTACGCTCAAATTCTACATAATTTAAGGCCGGCTTCCCCACTTATGAGTGTGAGCAAGGAGCAGGCACCATTCCAGACTCTTCCGCAAGGATTCTAAACATATAGGGAGAGCTCGAGTAAGAGAAACAGTTATTTTGCTCGGCCTTTATTCGATATATATATGTATATATGCATATATATATATTTGCTACAACACAACAACAATGCGCGGAATCAAAGGCCTCCTCCTTAAAGAGCAATAGTGGGATCCCCTAGCCTATCTACTTGTCTATGTGTCTCTATATATGACAACAAGAGCAATTATTAACCTCGAAGAAACACAAGGTAATGTTTTATGCCTTCGCAGTAGTGTAGCATCAGGTGTTCCACTCATTCTGTATAAACTTGATCCCCAATCCCCATCCCCATCAGCCGACTCAAATGTGAACTATAGACATTTAGGGGGGGGGAAGGAATGCAGGGTCTCGCGACACCCTTCAGATTTGTTTTTGAGTACCAGTTGAGTAGTGGTTATACAAGCAAAGTCTTCACATTCGCACACAGGCATATCATGTTCATTTGAAATAGATTTCGTAATGAAAATGATAGAATTGGCAACAAGAACTCTCCATATAAACCTCATTCCTTGTATCCATCACTCTCTCTTGCTCATAAATGAAGTGAATGAATCCTCGAGGATCTCAAGTGTTTCATATTCCAATACAATATAATTTTGAAGTAAAAATGTGACCATGTGAGACTTCAATTTTCATGCGAAATTTCTGCTGAAGTCGGTAAGTCAAGTGACAGAAACAGAAGTCGCAGGGAAAACAAACGTGACCCAACGGGGGTAATGGTTTAGACAGACGCTATCAATTCGTGATCCACGCAGTGGCGAAAATATTTACTGACTTAAAACTAGCTAGTTTGCCTACACCTTGTGAGGTCTATACACCAACGTGGGATTGCCTCGCGGGATACACAAGCAACACCAAATGGGAAAAAAACTACAAAAAACTTGCTAGAATCGCCGGATCACAATGTGGGGGGTAGGGAGAAATCTGCCTACCCGAATTCTGGCACGTTTGCTGTAATGTTGGAAGGACTTGAAGTTGGTTGAAACGAAATGTTCTAACTATAAAGCTACGCACTCCGGTGGGGCTGTCATAATTAATCCGAGTAAGTTGAGGTTGCGAGTAACTTTTGAATGAGTGGAGTAGCCGTTGAAGCATGTTCGGCGACTGTGCCGATTTTATATCCGACTCAAGAGGTTTGGTGGCGACTATTTCGTTTTTTAATGCACTGCTTGGTATAAAGTTTTGGGCAGCATCCCTCACGACAATCTAATGTTTGTTGCAAGTTTGCACCCGTCGTACCTGCGTGGCAGGAAACGACGGATGACAGTGAGGTTCCTGGGCCCTTCGAGCCGCAGATTCGCTGCCCGCATCCTCACTGTTACCGGCATTTCTTGCCCCTCCGGTCCACCACCCCAGTTACTGAACAAAATTACACAGGGGTTGAAATCACAAATGATTGAGATTTCCAGATGTCATTTACTTCTCCTCACCCAGTACCAGGCCTCAAACCAAAGGGCCAATCTTTCCTCATTTCCTGTTTATTAAGGCTCTGGAAAACTTAGTTGCGCCTAGCAGCCCGCAGGAATAACATATCAACTTGGAATATCACAAACGTCATACTTGAAAGGATGGCTGCGCGTCCAAGACTATGACATTCTGAAAGTAGATGAAAGTTCAGAGGGTGCCTTTAAAGTGTAAATTTAACATGCAAAAGTCCTGTGGCATCAGATAGACGAATTTGACCCAATAATCCATACTATCCCATAAGTCTACCATTACTACATGGATCAGAATAAATGTCACATCCGTAAGACCCAATGCAAACTTGAGACTCCGACTTCCCGCCAGTCACAGTTTCCTATGCCTACAACACAGCATGGAAAATTTTGAATTGCTGTGCAATTTCCCTACACTGAGACCTTCACCCTTTCTCAGAAGCCCTCGGACCGGAAAACAGGAGGACGCTGGAAAAATGCTGCCGTTATTAACTTCTAGCGTCAGCTGTTGCCTTCTTTCAATGTATGTCGGCACGTTCGCCTACAGCTATGCGATATCTTCTGAATATAATTGGAATTTCACAGTTGCATAGTGTCGAGTCGGTACTGACCTCCTCAGAACATGATGCTGTTGTCAAGATTTACATGTCTATCGGGGTCGGGGTCATGGGACGACCTTTCCACCAATAGAAATTGGAGTATTTTAAGCAGGTCTTCATTAAAGTCGATGGTGATCTCTTCAGGCTACTTAGCCTGTTAAAATTGGTGACCACCACTTAGGTAATCAAGGGCATACTAATAAACATTGCGGGAAAATGTTTAAATTTTCCACAGGTTCTTTCATTTAAGAATACGGTCTTACGACAATCCATTTAGTTGGTAAACTCATTCAGGGTCAGGGTCACTGATTAACATTTTGACCACCGAATTAGAATTCTTCAACCGAGCCTCCGCCAATTAATTAAGTATTATAATTGATTCAGGTTCTATTCTAATGTGAAAACAGGTGAACATCAATTGAGTAAATCAGGGTCATCAATGACCTCCCCGCAATTCCAGCACGCTAATACGTTACTAAATTCCGATTAAAGACTTAATGCGCCCCCCATTTTTGCCTACTAGCTCCACAGTTTTACAACAACAATCATTTTACAGTCCATTTCCAAAATACTAATAGATATTTTTTACTGGCAGAGTATTATGACATGACAGCAGACACCGAAGATTTCCTCGTCTCCGGGGCCAGTTTCCAGTATATTACTCGAACAGGGTTAAATTTGTGTACAAACGCCATGAATTCACAAACTCTATGGTCAATTCCATCTCATATCTGTGAGCATAATAAAACTCTATGGTTTTCTCGGAGGACGAAGCCATGCTGAATGGACTATGATGCCAACGATTTCCCACACTCCGACTTAAGACTGTGTCCGCACTCCGCAGTCCAGTACTGTTGACATGATTTCACTGCTTTATGGAGTACGTACACCACTACAAAGGAAGTCCATGGTGCGTTGCGCTACTATACGTGAACCTTCCAAAATCTCGTCCTGTTTCCCCGTGCATATTATTATGCAGGACCGGCAGTAGTTTTCTGTGCCAGTGCAGTGTTGGACTGAAGGATCTCATAGAAGGACTGGGTATCATACGCATTGAAGATCTTGGAATCTAATGGAAATGAGCCTTAAGTGATTGTGAGGTTCGCTATATTAGTTAAAACATTGGAGATATTAGCGAAGGGTTTTTTTTGCGGTGTTCTGAACTCGCAGGGATTTAATGAGTGTGTGAGTTTTTGATGGATATTTCTTTAGTGAGGTCGTCCTCAATGAAAGAAACTGTAGAAATAAAGTAAAAGTTTTGTATGTTGAATTTTTGTAATGCATAGTGAAAGATCCGATAGGACGTATTGTTCCAACTGAGTGCATGCATAGATTATAAACTAAAGGCATGATTATGATACTAATTTGTTTAATTTTTTCGTCCTTATCGTCTCAAGCAGGAAATAGTGAATTTCCCTCCTATGTATTTAAATGTTAATATTTGTGATGAAATCATTTTGTGTGAATTAATCCTTTGAATTATTAAATATAGACTACCAATTGAGGTTGAGAAAAACTGCGGGAGTGGAAGAGACATAAAATGAAAGAAATTATTAAGAGGGACGGATCTTACAGGAATTGTTATAGTAGTTGGTAGAAGTTGGGCATTATTATCGATGACATTTTTAGTTTGTTTCTATGATTGAATTGCAGTGTCTGAAGAAAAAATATAGGAAGGAAACGAAAAGGCCTGGGTCCCAAAAGTGTAATAGTTCGGCGCTCTATAGTAATCGACAACAGAAGAAGACAACTTGAAAAATCTTCGTTGTAGTGACAGTATTGGTTTTCCGATGGAAATGATATTTCTATCCTGTGGATCCAGCTATTGCCAAAGCTGACGTGAGTGAGTGGAAGGATTTCCTTATAGTTTTATATCATATAGTGATACGATTTTCTTACTCTTGGACTTTTACTGATTAGAAGAGATTAAACTTGTGGGTTAATATAAAAAGGTTACCCCATACCCCCGCTGGAAATGGTGGATTTGAGTTTTGTGAAATTGATATAGACATCGGCTGACAGTTTTACCCGTTATTCGCAAAGTATGTCCACAATTTGACCTCATTTCATCTTGTACAGTTGAACGGGTCAAGTCTCAAGTCCGATTCCAGTACTTATTTATACTCTCAAAGTCTACGACGACTAAAGTTTCCTCATGCCAGTTTCCGAAGATTAAAGTGCACAGTGCTGTAGAGAGATATCTGAACGTGAAATTGAATTTTATTTCAATTTCAATATGATTGAGTCGGTCCAACCTAAAAAGCCTTAAGTGCGTCTTATATGCATGAGAGTTGAAATAGTGTAGATGTGGCTTGAACCAGCTCGTTTTCCGTAGTAATTTTGTAGTTCTTGTGGTGAGAAATACGAAGGTGACTCATAACAAGTCACCTATTCATTGAATGTCATCAGTGGAGATGTACAAGATGAGGGATCCAATAACTTTCAAGCTTGGTGCAACAGCGCTTGAAGTCAGTGGTGTAAGGGTCGGATGTGACCATGATGAAGCTCAGGTGGCGGGGACGTTTTATCGACAAAAGTGTCCGAGTATCAGTCCCAAAACCGCTACGCTATCCCCAGTGTAACAAGGGTCATCAATCTGATCAACTACCATGGATTATATTAACTGTGATTATCTTATTCCTCGTGTGTGAACAGAGATGAATTTCTCAGTCATGTAAAAACAATGGACAACCAGGATATCTGGGATGTCAACCGTGAGGGTCTAAATAGTATGGATTGTGACGAAGAAAGACGGAGTGAAGGCGAAATTTATTCCGACGTCGACTCAATGGATGATTACGCTCGGGAAAGAAGAGGTAATCGAGAGAAGGATCCCTTCGACCGGGATGAAGGTGACGGGGGTAAAAGGAACGAAGATACCAGAGATCGGGGACGAGATGGTGAGCGTAGCGACCGTAGCCGCGGTTCCAGACATGACCGAAGTCGGGAAAATCGTGACCGAGATCGATATCACAGAAGTAGAGGAAGTCGGCGCAGTTCGGAGAGGTACAGTGTGCGAACTGTTCATAATAATAATCTTCATTACTATATGGCATTTGACGACGACGTTATTTCTGTTAACCCTGGAATAACTTTATATTTCAGGAGGCGAAGTCGAAGCAGAGACTCATCTCGAGACCGCCATGATCGGAAATCTCGGAGCCACAAGCATAAAAGTAGACATCGTAGGCATACCTCATCAGACTCAAGATCCTCGTCGAGATCTGGTGGTGGATATTCTAGAAGACGTCGGAGCCGGAGTCGTTCATACGACTCGTACGGCTCGAGTGAAGATAGTAGGGACTACTACAGGTGACGAGGATTTTTTTTCTTGGGAAATTTTTCCTACTCTTTAAGGGTTGTTACCATCTCAAATGTTTTCATTCTACATATTGATAGAAATTTAATTTATAATTTCGTTTTGATGATTTTCCTAGTGATTACTATGGTGAGAGAGGAAGTGGGGATAAATCCAATGATTCCTATAAGTACCAGGAGCCGAATAGTACAGTTATGGTGCGAGGCCTAGTGTCCCATTTAACGGAGCAAGATGTGAGATCCCAGAGTATACTTTAACGGCGGTGGAAGGAATTGGAGCTCATCATATTTTATATTTATGTTTACAGATCCGGGCAGATATATTAAAGTGCGGAATCATGGTGAAAGATATTCGCCTTATTCGTCACCGAGATACTGGTACGATCTAGTAATCTGTAGTTGTCAAAGTACTTGTTTATGAGGTCATGTTTGTAATGAGTGGAGGATGAGTGTTGTAATGAGGATCCATGTCATGAGTTACAGGGGCTTCACGGGGTTTTGCATTCGTGGAATTTCATTCTGTTCAAGAAGCCACGCGGTGGATGGAAATGAAACAGGTAGGAAGACCTGCGGGATGTATAAAAAGCCTTGATTTGTGTTACATGCGTTGTTGTTGTTCATTGAATGATACGTGACGGGATTTAGTGTTAAATGGACAAATTTATTGTACAGGGATCTCTCATTCTGCAAGATGAATACCACGCCAGCCTAATCTACAGTATTCCCAAAGTTCCTTTCAGTGAGAAATCACGTGTTGCCCTGAGTGATTGGTATTGCACCAAGGTAAGCCAGAGTAGTAGCATGTAGCTTTGTTAAGTAAAGGGTTAGGCTAAATGGTATCTGTCAACTAATGGGTTTCGTGTGGAGGGTTCTTGATTTAAATTTATACATATATATTTATTTATTTCAGTGTCAAGGCCATAATTTTAAGCGGCGTGAATTCTGCTATAAATGTCATACCCCTCGACCTGATGAACAGGATCCAGAACTGACTGAAGAACTGAGTACCCACCCCACTAATAGTATGTATTTCCGTTTTCGTTCCTCCCTCCTAAATTTACGCACAGATTTTGACCCGGAAGATTAGCTTTTCATTTAGATTAAGATTTTAGAGCTCAGAATTTTTAAACCAATATTTTCAATTCTTCCAGCAATTATCTTATATAACTTGGATGCCCTCACCACGGAGGAAGGGGTCCTTCAAGCCTTTAAGAGTCGGCCAAGTTTGGCATCCATTCCAATTCGGAGTGTTCGTATTGCAAGGGAGCCTGTGACGAATCTCTCCCGGGGAATGTGCTACGTGGAAACGAACAACGTGGCTGACGCAGTACGGCTCTATACTCTTCTCACCCATGACGCATTTACTGTGGATTCTAGACAAGGTGAGATGATATAGCCTCTCAAGTTCGTAGATACTGTTACCTGTAATGCTTTCCCATTTCAGTTTACAGTACAGCTAAATTCTCGGGTTAATAATAATTCTTTGTAATAAAAATTAATAAATTTGCGTTTGTCATTTTATTTACAATCTGAAATTATTATTACATTATTTTTAAATTTCAGTCGGTGTTGCCTACTGTAAACCAGCCCAGCACGGGACGGGAGCAAGTAATGTTGCGGCAACGGCTTTAGCAGCAGCTCAGTGGACTAATAGCGGGAAGCCTACTGCCCAGGATGAGGTAAACATGTAGCGCGGCTGAAGAGAACATTAATCTTGGATAATGGGGTGGTGTAGCGTTGTAAAATTGTGCAAACAATGTATGCAGGACACGATTGAGAAAATGGCTCAGTACAGTGCAAGCCTATACGCCAAGACACCGGAGGAGCATGCATCCTATTTGAACTATTACCGAGATTACTACAAGAATCAGAAATCCGAGGTAAGCCTGTACGAGAGCTAGACGCCGTGACGGGAGGGAGTCGGAAGTTTGGAGGGGAAACTTCTAATGGTTAGTTTTGTATGATTTCAGTTTATGGTTTTTTTGTTTGTGGTTACAGAATGACTTGTCAAAGCCAGGAACCTCCGCTCCAGGCATGGAGTCAGCCACTACTACGTCAGTTGTGGCTTCAGTTGTGAAAGCGTCTTCAGTACGAACAGCGGTTTACAGTGCCATCCCTTCTTGTTTCATGCTTCTGCTGTATGCAAAAAAAGACTTACGCGGTACTGGTTTTGAATTGTTTAGGGTTCCGTTGTACCCGACCCGGGAAAGGATTGTAAAAACGAAGGGCCTCTAGCATCGTCAAGTAGTTGTGAGTGTTATTCTATGTGTTTTCCCAACATATCTTATTATTATTGTAACATTGATTCCTAGAATTGAGACTAATGGATTTATATTGATCCCATCCAGATGTGCCAGATACGAGTGGCTACCAGTATGATGAAGCCAGTGGTTATTACTATGACCCTGTATCGGGTTACTACTACGATCCATCCACGCAATACTTCTACGATTCCCTCAAGCAGCAGTTCCTGTATTGGAGCCCGGAGCAGAACAAATATGTTCCTGTGTCCGACACAGCAACAGCATCCCCAGCCTCAACTCAACCTGGTAGTGGTGGTGTTGATTCCAAAAAGTTATTAGGTGAGAAGAAGAAAGACAAGAAGATTGAGAAGGTGGACAAGGTTAAAGTTGCCAAGAAAATTGCCAAGGTATGATGAACCTATCCTACCCGGGCTAAGTGAGCCTTAATATCAACTTTTTTTGTGTTTCTTCTTGGGTATATCCTATCAGTTTTGTATATGTTCTTCTGCAGGATATGGAGAAGTGGGCAAAAGCACTTAATCAGAAAAAGGAAGGCATCAAGCCCCCAGCATGCTTTGACAGCAATTCAAACGGCTCAAATCCCGGCACGTCGGACCCAGAGCCCATTACTAGCTCTGTAGGCGAAAGCTCTGGGTACACCAGACTAGATATTACATTGAAATCAACAAATTTGGTAAGTTGATTATTGTAAATTGATGATTGAATGCGACGAGGCGAGGTGTGGAAACAATTTTTTTCGATTTTTTTCAGGGGTCAACTGTCAACTCATCCAAATTGCTCGTTGCTCCCTACGGAGACGTTGAAAGTGACAGTGAGGAAGAATTATTGGTGAAAGCACCACCACCATCCGGACCAACTTCTGCTCAGTCTGGACCGGAAGGATTCGTAGATTTCAATAAGTTGGCCTGCTTACTCTGTAAACGGCAATTTCCCAACAAGGAAGTACTTTTGAAGTGAGGGAGACTGAGGCGTCTTTCACGGTATACGATGAAAGATGGAAATTTTAATGACGGAATAATACTTCCAGGCACACCAAGCTCTCGGACTTGCATAAGAAAAACTTGGAAGAATTCAAGAAAGCCGGTAAGTCATACTCTGGCGACTCCTCCACTACTTACAGGGACAGGGCTAAAGAGCGACGAATGAAGTTTGGCTCGGATCCTGATGAGGGACGAAATACCTTGAAGGTTTGTGTGTATAATAATAAAGCTGACATTGCTTTCATCTGTGTGTGTGTGTTTGTGTGTGTGGACATTATTTTGTAATCTGTTTCCTGTCGTAGGACATGTACATGCAAGCAAAGAAAGACATCGGCCTATCTTACGTTGAAGAACCTACTCGGGAAGGAATTGGGGATGATAACCTGGGAAATCGCATGCTGCAGAAAATGGGATGGCAGGAGGGTCAGGGTCTGGGGAAAGGAAACCAAGGCCGGACTGACATAATTACTGTAAGAGCCATGAAACTTTTTTTGCCGTGTAAGCTGGAAGTGGAAGCAATAATGATTGTGGGGAAATAATATACCGGGATGCAATAATATATGTTTCAGACCCAACGAAGAGCCCCTAATGCCGGCCTAGGGCTTAGGGGAGTACCTGTGGTGGATGAGGACGAAGACCGATATTCTCGTGCACGAAAACTAACTCTAGCTCGATATCAGGAACTAGAATAATAATAATT
This sequence comes from Pseudobourletiella spinata, assembly GCA_009870155.1. NCBI lineage: Eukaryota > Metazoa > Arthropoda > Collembola > Symphypleona > Bourletiellidae > Pseudobourletiella > Pseudobourletiella spinata. The sequence continues at coordinate 29,143 of WJFA01000788.1, forward strand.
TGACTATTCTTCTCTCTCGCCCTCAACTCTACATGTATATATACGCATATATATATATACATTTGCAATTTTTGTGGCCACTTCCTTCTTGCATAAAGGCTCTTTCTTCTCACAATTACGTTTGGGCTGCATTTTGTTTTTTCAATTGAAGAAACTTACTGGAATTACTGTACGGTTACACGTAAAAGTATTCCGGGCGTGTGTGTGTGTGTGGAAGTTAAGTTGAATATACAATGATGCTATTTTATGTCGTTTATATTGAGTCAAACGCACCCCCTCCCCCACCCAACTAT
>WJFA01000789.1:0-29424 GCA_009870155.1 Pseudobourletiella spinata
ATGTTACTATTTTGCTGTTCAATAACTCTGTTGGTTTGACTTCTGATCACCTCTGTACAATAAACCACATAGCTCTTTTCTCAGTTCGTCTGGGTTTACATTCACTCACATTTACTAACAGGTATCCGTTTATACATTATACAGTCGCCATAGTCTCAGCATTTACCTCATATTATTTTTAATATTTTCCCAGCTACGTTATGCAGAGCTTTCGCAGATTCTTTTAGTTGGCGAGTGCACGGTTTCAATGTTTCCCACTTCAATTTTTTGCAGATTTCATAGAAATTGAGACGCGAGAGACATCCGCGCTGTAGCCGCAATGACTGCTTCGATTTCCCCTCGGTACTGTTCCTCAAATTTAAAATGCTAAGAACCTTATGGCTTCGGACCAAGTTTTTCTAATCGCATTAAAAAGTTTCATACATCCATGAATTTTGAGCTGTAAAACTCGTGAAAAAAGTGACAAGCTATCTGCCTTGTCCAGAACCAGAAGAGACTTCAAAGGCAGCATTGCACTCAACAGTGGAGGATGGACGTGGTTTAATAACACGAAGAGAAACTGAGCAGGGAAAAGGCTAATGCGATTACGAGGTAGGCTCCATCCACACTCACTCCTCAATCACTGTTCTCCAATCCTTTCATAACATAAACAAAACGTTGTCTCAACTAATATGACGAGATATGTAACCAAAACATGGTTGAATGGTAAAAGCCCCCATCCTCACGAAATTTCTGTTTTCAATCCATCAAGATTTCTACCGTAACCCCAACATTGACCCTGGCTGTAATCCAAACGCCGGTTCTGCTAGCACGCCCAGCCTCGTTTCCCGTCACAAGAAGGACACGAACCGCTACTTTGAGCAGCATCTGTTGATTACAAGTGCGGTCTACTTTCGACGCTTTGATTCTCGAAGAGTTGCTTGGATATAGCATGGTGTGACCGTGAACTCTCATTAGGATCGCTGATAACTCCTTACTGAAACTCTTACGTCAACTTACCAAGACTTGACGTTAAATTTGGGTTGACAACATCCTCTAGCGTGAGTGGAATGAGCAGTCCAGAATTTGCCCTTGTACTGTTAAGAGCTACTTCTGACTTGCAGAGAGTTGTGTCCTCGAACCTCTACATATTGATGTGTGCCATCCCGGAAGCCCTTCTCCACCTCCTTTATGATTTGGCGGGAGGGGAAATTGAGGTAATTCCACTCTTCCGTAATGTATTCTTCCACGAAAGAGTACAAATATACGCAGCAGCTTTAATAATAGATCATCACAGGAGCTCCACTGGAACTATATGAAATAATGAGTAGTAGTAAGATACCATCAGGCTCATCAGCATTTAATAAATCCTCCATGCAAATTTTGCTTGAAAAAATTGATTTACAAGGTACACTCTGTAAGATTCTGGAGGTACAAGATATTTTTGCACACAAAAACCAAAACCATCTCTAAAATTACAGTATAAATGCCGGAGGGAATATAAATCATCCATTTTGCATCTTCACACACACAGACACTTTTCAGTACTTTCGTACGAGCCAGGGCAGTCGACTATACTTCTTGTAATTCCAGTAGTCGTAGTAAACCTTGCAGATGATTGCAACGATGAGGATAGCCAGGACGATGCTGACGACGTCGAAAACCTCGAGGTCGGGCCCGTCGTCATGTGGGACGCACCATTCCTCAACCCTCATATGCCGGATCTACAGCCCCAATATTTAGTATCATTCTCACCTCACCGAATGAGCGTACACACGATCCAGGACCGTACCTGCTCGTTGGTCTTGGAGCAGCGGACGTCATCAATGTTCCTTACATGAAGGCTGTGGCGGAGGAGCCAAACCTGTGATGAATTCATACAATCGAAAGATACTGAAATATATCGCACATAATGTAAGCATAAACTTGGGCGCTCCACGGTTGGTGGTTTCAAGCGCCATTCCTGGAGGAAATATGACTTACTCTCAGTGTATAGACGGTATGACAGTCACAGTTCCACTTGTTCCTGCTTATATCAATAAAGTCCAGTCTCTTGCTCTGCCTCACTAACGTCTCCAACATATCCATGGGCACCTGTTGGAATATGACGTAGGAGCTATCATCTTCCACTGATTTCATACGTCACCAGCGGCTTCACAGGTTTTACCAACTCACATCAGTGAGGTAATTATCCCTTAGACTAAGAGTTTGGATTTCAGAGAGCCAGTCTGAGCCCTCCAGCGAATGAAGGGATGCGATTCGGTTTCCGGTTAAAAACAAGTTCCTTAGCTTCAACTTCCGGTAGCCCACGTCCCCAGTGAACCGTTCCAGGGAACTAATCTGGAATTTAGAGGACGGCAAACGTGTGATCTTTTGCTAGGAACTACGAGTAGCTGGAAATGCCAATAGTGTGTTTATACCAGTGCCTCGCCTCGTCGCCTCATAGCTATACCTCGTACGGGGAACTTGCGACAAATTTCCCGCCTCTCATCTGCAGCCCCCACAATCATAATACTCACCAGTATGTCCCACGTTGGGGTTTAGATCAGAGCAGAGATACCCTAAGGGTACGTTTGCTCATTTCATTCAAAGCCATCACTTGCCTTTCATTACATCCCCATGATACATGTGTGACCATGACTCTGACATTGTCTAGGAGATAATGGCGCCAGCCATGGTCACATCCCTAGTTTACCAGATTTAAATGCCACTGATGTTAACGGCGTGAATGTTATTTTCAGACTTTTGTGCTTGTAACAACTACATTTGCTTTTTAAATTTGATTTTCTTTTGCATATTCATGAGCGGTTCACCATGCACAACATTCTGGACTGACTGACTGAGGTGTTCTTACATAAGGGAGATTTCCAGCGTCAACCGCCTGGACATGGTCCTAATCACCATAACTGCTGGCCTGAGAATGTGCACGTGGAATTCATTTTCAAATGACAGCCACATCCTGCACACTGCTCCGTACAATACAGAAGTATGAGCGTAAATTAAAGGCATTTTTACACACTCACTTGATTGAAGCCCAAGTAAAGCGTATCCGTAGGATGAGGCATGGCCTCAGGATCTGGAAAGTCCAAGAAATTGCGGCGGGAACAGTTGACAGCGTTCCTCGAGCGGACTTCTCTCCCTTGTTCCCAGATGTATTCCACATAACAGGAGCAATTGAGCCGACATTCCTCTCGAACCTTCTATTGATCAAATTACATGATTTAACAACGTATTAAACAAACCAACTTTTCCCGCCCGTCCTGTTCTCAATTTAAAAGGTTCAGAAGGCGGATTTACTCGACACACTGTTCCACAGTACACCACAATGCAAACAAAGAGTCAGCGGTAGATCAGACTCTATCTACCAAGCGATTTCAATGAAACTGTTGCAGGAAGGAAGTATAATTACAAGGAGAACTGTTCGTGAAAGACGGGCAAAAGTTTTCAAGTGAATTGGTAATCATCTCATGGCTTGTAATATACTCATGTAATTTGAGACTTGAATCTACCTTGACAAGTGGGTACACTTTTAATATTTGCTTCGCCCGGTTCTGATGCGGAGGTAAGGTACACACTGTGTAATTTGAATTCAGCAACGTCATTCCGACCGAGTGGATCCAATCAAAGTTGCCCGTGCAGTCCAATGGATTGTCTGTGATCAAGTGTACACAGTATACATGAAACTTTGAGTCAGAGCAACCGATCGGTAGCTTGCTGGAGCACAACTTGTTTTCAAATTTGCTGTACAATTTTTTCACATAGTTACAATCAATTTCCTGAAAGATACTCAGCGTCAAATTACGACTGAAAGAGGCTGCTCATGAGAACCCACATATAATCCTCTGTTGTGAAATCGTTACCACCGCAACTAATTCTCATGGTGATAAATGTAATGTGGTAATAAAAAATTATGAGATTGTGAGCCTTAGACCTCCAATGTACACTTAGTGGTGACTGTTTACAGTTTACGTAACGTAGAACTATGTCTGGATTAGAATTAGCCAATGAGGAATTCAAATCGTGCCGCCTTTGAAATGAGCAGCAAACTTTGGCCAATCGATCTCCAGTTGGTGAACAACAGGAACAGCTGTGTTCAGCCTAGTGTGGAGTGGACTTAATGGGAACCTTGACAGCCTGAAAATTATTTGAAATTGCTCCGGAAATTTTCTAAATTAGGCCCATTCTTCAGGCTAAATGGGAAATCAAAAGAGGAATTTGGCATAATGTTACCCTAGGAGCCGATTAAATCGAGCCAAGGCCAAGGTTGCTCCGTAAGCCTAGCCCCAAACAATTTTTCAGACTTCCAGGTGCGCTGTGGTTGACTAGACAGTGTCTGATCAGACTGAAGAGGCTCTCATCACCTGCGGAAGCTGTTGGATGCTCCCCAGGGTCCCACTTGTTTCCCACAGCCCCGCAGACCACTAACATTATCTGCGGGACATCTGAGGCTCACATTAAATCCTGTAGGTGTTTGTAGCTCTCCAGTTTACTGGTCCCAGGACAACAACTACAACAAGCTCTTGGTATTATGTGAACGGTTTCGTATTATACCAGGTGGACAGGAATTGGGGATTGGAGCAATTGAAACAGTGGCGGGAGACGAGAATTTATTGGATACAGTGACCGAGTTGGTTGCCCGCACCACATCGCCTTGTCATACAGTTGCCCTCCCTCTTACCCCTCATCACTCTGAGGATACTTGGAGGGGTCAATTTAGGGAATGTTGATGTGTCCTTCTCACTTTTCCTATTGGCATGACATACTCATCTACTGTTACATGATGACGGACCAGCGGCTCCAGTTCCATTAAGGGGTCTCTAACCCGCTTGTCTCATTACTATCTCCGAAAGCTTGCCTCCTACACGTAAATGGATGAGTGTTGTCAAAAATGCTATTTGCTGTGCCATTTTGATCGATGCGGTGATCTAGTTTGGTCACATAATGGGTATCGCCGGGTAAATGGAGCGGTGGGTTTACTCCCGGATGAACATCCCACATTTACGATGATACCATATAGACCATGCCGCGGTCTAGCCTCTCACAGTTTGGGCACTTCCATCTCTGTCCCAACGTTACCGTAACTCTTCACGTCAAATTTTCCCACTTGATTTTTTACCCTTCAGAATTGCTTATGAGGGACGATTTTATGTAGAGAACAAAGGACCCATTTTCCCCAAGGTTTTCGGACTATCAATGGTCTTTCCGTTCCGTAAGAGTAGAATCTTTCACTGCTCGCAGCAATGAATAAAGTTCTCGTCGAGACGTTGGTTACGTCAGCAACTGGGATCTCTCATGGGGGATATACTCGTCAGTGTTGTCGTCAGTGCACTTCTCTATACACAGCGAAATGGTTTTCAAGTGTGGCGGCCGGGAGCAAATTCATTAACTTGAGCTCAGTAAGAGAGCTCCCATTATGTGTTTCGAATTGAATTATCTAACTTTGTACGGCAGAGAAGCGCTTTGACACGCCCACCTGAAGAGCTGTCAAGCTGAACTTAATGGGAGCAATTTAAGCTGCTCAAGAGAGGCTTCCTTCCGCCACCGCATACGTCCCACCCTCCCATCTCATTTCATCCTTCAGCAGATCTCGATGGCGCGAACTTGTCCACAGGTTCAGACGTGCAGTAGAGCACTCCAAACCAGTGATAGGAAATCCAACAAAATATTAGTGGACTAACGATTGCAGATTTAACTCAAGTTCTCATATTAAATTTGGATTAGGATGTAGATGTTCAAATGTACATTAGGGAATATGGAATACAACCTCCACGGGAGATGACGAGGATGACGGTTATGAAATACTGTAGTACGGATAATGGGAAACTGAAATAAATATTGAGATACAAATTTGATGTATTCTATATTGGATTACGGATCACTGGATTATTTAATCCAGTAATTAATCCGTATTCCTGATCATGAATTACGGATTAATTACTGGATTATTAAATCCAGTATTAACCCAGTATGTCATCCAGATTGGCGTTAACCAAAGTTCTAAGTTACATAAAATCTTGTGGATTAAACGGATTACTGGACTAAATAATCCAGTAATAAATCCGTAATCCATAATCCGGAATATGGATTTTCCCCACCACTGCTCCCAAGGCTCACCGTGCGTGACGCTAAACACCTGGAATTGGGCATGAAGCATGAATACAAAAAAGGAATTCCGTAACCTTGACAGCACGAAAACACGTCAGAATCAGAATGACTTTCTTCGGGAAAAATCCCCGGCACAGGCTTGCTTGTGGTCCTTGACGCTGGTGAAGATGCCATGGCTACATGTTCCAGCCTTTCATATCCATCAAGTTATATTGACTAGCTCCAAGAGAAGTTCTCACAATGGACCGTTCCCTGCTCTCAATGAGGATTTGGGAGCTACTCCTTTGATGAGAATCATCCCGACGGTACCAACCCTTGGATTTTGTTCCTAAAATCCTTACGTCGCGAAGAATATGCTGATCTCCCATTGGATCCGACGTTGACGTTGGAGTTTCTAGTGTCAGTCTGTCCACGTAATCCCTCCGGGTGGATACTGTCTAAGCTAAAATCTAAGATGGATACTTAGAGAAAGAAAGAGTTGTCATGTGCCCGAGAGAATGAACGCCAGCATGAACTTGATGTGAGGGTTGCGAAAATGGTAGAATTTCGTTTTCTCATATTGCAGAAAAAATGTTCACTCTATTCAACTCACTGTATTATTTATCTTGGGATTTAGCTACCACAACCCATTCACTCCGTCTGAACAGATTTTTTAGATTCAGGAGAGGGATTTTACAGTGAAAACTCCAGCCGTCGGAGTAGGCACGTCGCCGCCAAACCGGTTGAGCGTTCTGGAGCTTGATCTGCACTCGTTGTGTGAGTCTTCCCGTCAGACTTCATCAACTCGCCCGGCATAGACGGCGTCTAAATTCAACGGCGTCTCAAAAGATTAGACTTGTTGACTCTTGACATGCACAAACATATAATAATGTAACCGTCCGCCACACAAATTTTGTACCCAACAGAAACCTCAATCCCTCAACTCCACGTTAGATAAACTACTTGAGCTTGAAAGCTCGAATGTAAGAGTAGTAAAAAAAGAGGTTCAGACTTTCATAAGCACTGCCTGAAGATTTGAACGAACTTGAGAATTGAATTTTCCCAGATTTTTTGAAATTAGGAAGGAATTTCATTGATGAAACTGATTCAAGAAGACGGTCGATAAATCTGGCAGGAGGTGCAACAATGCTTGAGCAGAATCTCAAATGGCGTGCAACTTCGGAAAAATGTTGTGAATAGTTCAGATAATTACCACTCTGATCTTCTGAAAATTGGATATGAAAATTGCTCATTTCAATCCGACCTGATTATTGCCAATTTAGAATTCCAGATACCAGACGTATTTCTTCTCCGACTTTAGTACTTTCTTTTGATAAGGTCTGAAAATCTATTACAGCTTCGGATAAACTCTGACCTGAAATCAAACCAGCTAAAATTTCTTTTTATCAAATGTGATCAGAATCCAAGGAAAATTTATGCATATTATAAATTTTCCTTGATGTGAACCCATCGTATTTCCTGATAACTAAATAATATTGCGCAAGTGATCTGTTAGGAACCTTGGCCCGCACCGCATGAGCTCCACTAGGGTCACACGTCACACACTTTAGCTTGCAGTCAAACAATGAACGTGCGGGTGGATGGGAAATCAGATACTGATTGAGTGGTGAAGAGGCGGGAAGCCTTTGCAAAGATCACAGCGAGAATCTTTGCACTAGCAAATACGTCATCGGTCTTTGTACATTCTATTCCACAGAGTATGAATATGAAATTTGGGTTCTAACCGCTTGTGTTTAAATTTAGACTCTTAATGCTTAGAACAATGAAGTTCCAACAACGCAGCGAGAGCAGGGGGTAGAATAATAATGCCAACTAAGCGGAATAATAAAAGACGCAACGGAGGCGGCTCCTCAAAACCATTCCCACGCGCATAAGCAATTGATCCTTAAAATAGAACCTGCCCTGGAAGCCTCATTACGATTTGCATTATAAGTGACACTGCTGGAAGCTTGTTGCTAGTGCACGGGCGAAACTACGACAGTTAATTTTTTAAGCTTACGTCGGCTATGCAAATTAGGGAGTGGATGCTCGTTCATTTTTTTTTCGCTTCTCTACATACTGTGCTGCTGGAAAGGCGCACACCAATTTACATAATTGCACTACGTTGCAATATGTGCACTCAAATCACAGTAGCTTAGTAGTAACAGTAAACTTTGCATGAAAGATTTTCGTGCAAAAAAGTTTTGCGCTCATCCGGGATCGCAAAAATTGTTTGTTGTTGTTGCCATTCTCTCTAGCATAAACAGCGGAGTATGGGGCTAACTAAGATTCAACCAAGATTTAAATTCCGAGCTTGGGAGGTCCTGCCAGTTATAACTGTAGACTTGCAGCCGCCGGCTGGTAATCAAAGATTTCGTGTATGTGATCAAAGCCATTCACATTCCAAGAGCCCACGAAGTTGCTACTGACAGCACAAAGTTTATTTGCTTCGTCTTCTTACGTAAATAAATGGCACACTAAAAATAAATACTTGAATACATGAGCAGTCAGAGCTCCTGCAGAGCTGTTACTTTCGGCCATAGAAACTCGCATGCCGTCAAAACAATTCTCTCATTATGTGCATGAATATAACAAATAACGAATGCACTGTAGGCACTGAATGTGTAGCAGAGAACACAAGAGAGTGCCGTTTAATTTGAAGAGGAAATTTACGGGCACGGACCAGCACCATAGCGGGAAAGCTAGGTGTAGCACGTAGCTGTGGATCAACAGGTGAACTCTACAGAGATTTCCTCAAAACTTGTGCCGCTCGAAGTACATCAACGTGAGCTTTTAGAGTTGAACCATGCTATACCCAGCAGCGGAGGCAGGAATTGTCAACGGAAGAGGGGCTTGACTTCGACTGAACAGGTATTGAGTTATGTACAAACTTCTAACTTTAGCTTGATAAATAACTAAAGCGGAAGAAGGCCGTGTCGAAGGTCACTTAATCGTAGAATGCATGCACCAGGACAATAACCAGAAGATGTTTTCGGTAAAACCCGAAGAAAGATTGGGACATTTAAGAGCCCGCTCGAAATTTTTAGCTCGAAATCAGATTTCTGAGCAAACGATGAGTCGAACGAAACTCCAAATTGGTACCTCGGCCCGTATTCGCCCCCTGGATCCGTGCCTGCCTATACCTCCTTTCCCGACGTACTATTTTGGAAGCTCCACATAGCTCCAGCACAGCTTGTAACTACTTCTATTCATGGATCATTACGGCGATTCTGTCAGTGCTATGATGGGAAAAGTTTCAAAATGGTTTTCCTCACAACACAATGGGCCGCATTGGCAAAAGTTTTGTGGAACGATATACTGGGACATATCCCCGAGGCACGTGACCGTAACCAGGAAAGGTAAAATCTGGGTCGCTGTCACATTGTTACAAAAATGTACGCTCGACATACTGATTAGCGAAGAGGGTACACTTTTGGTTACCCATTCTACTGATTCATTCCGATACTGCTTGATTCTCATGCTACAGACTGGCTTGACCATTATTTAGCCCCATTCTGTTGCCTTGTATCCTCAAGTGCCTCAACCGAACGATATACGTTTTACAATACGATCACCTGTCCAATCACTGAATTTCAGACTGAGAAATGTGCAGTACCTGATAAGTCCACAGCACCGAGCCGTTCCAGATAGTTCCCGCCAATCCCTCCTAGACTTGATACGCTATTGTGGGACAGATCCAGTTGACAAAGTTTGGGGAAAACTTGGATCAGAGTCTTGGGAATCCAATTAGACTCGATGGAATTCCCCGACAGATTTAGTAGATGAACTGATTCCCATTCAAACGACCCCGCCGAAATATTGTCATCATTTTGTGGAAACGTAGATAGGATTCGCTTGACCTCAGCACTGCTGTTTTCATACGCCAGGGAAAGAAGTTGAGGAAAAAGCTGTTTCAAGTCCTCAATTTCGACTCCTACAGACTCTGCCGGATGGCTGACGTTAGCAAAGACGAGACTCCGCACGTTCCGAAAAGTGTTGCGGGCCTCAATTAGCTGGTCCTTCCATATCATTCCAGTACAGACAAGTCCGAATGCCCCGTCAGGCTTGCAGATGGTCTCGATGGAAGGAGGTTCAAGAATGCTGACGACGTCGTTCCAGCTACTGCTTAGATGAGAATCCGTTCGCTGGAGAGGTAAAGGCTGGGGAATGTTCTCCTGGACTTGCTTCAAAGGATCCTCAGTCATCGTTTCATTATCTCCTGAGTCCAAGTAAAGAGTGGACAGGCACGACAGGGCACTGATCGAGCATAACAAGCTCAAAATCCCGAGCGGAGTTGCGCATCGATTACACGAGACCATTTGTTGACCGCTCCACATTCTCAGCGCGAATGCTAACACAAATTTCCACATTAGAATTCAAAATTACGATAGCTATATGAAAAGGGATAACTCATAGTGCAGAACATTGGAAAACAAAGTGCGGAGTGCTTCTTGAGATCAGAGCTTTACCATACACACTACTACGTTAAGCCAACCGCACGCTGGCTATAGCGCACAAACTGTTACATAAAGACACATGACTGCGGGTGGAAGTTATAGAGAACCATTTCTCACACAGGAATTTAGGGAATTTTCATACTAATCGAATGCTTCATCCGGCGCGATACATTAAAGACAGTACTTCAGAATGATTTTCTCTATTTACATCATGAATAAATTCCAAAGGGTTCACGGTAGAACCTTTAGTATTAATATAAATTACAGCCGAAAGTCTATAGGATAGGCTTGATAATGCCTCACCAAAATGGTTTTCGGGGGTGTTCCAACGTGGGCATACGGGGCATATTCGAATCAATTCACAGCTCAAAAGGATTGGCACACAGCCACATAGGTTACAGGCTCGCTAGAGAGCGTATACAAAGAGGTGAAACTTAGGTCATCTGACAATTCTGAGAATTTCGAAATACTGCCACACATTTTAATGCTGTGGATAAATTACCCAACCCATGATCTCCCAAGCAAATCCGTAATTTGGATCTACCTGTCAATCCTTCTGAGCCGTAGAAGGGTTTGAGGCTATCATTTACGTTCATATTAAAGCATGCCAGAACACTATTTTTCAACCCACGTATTCTAACCTGATCTCCCGATTTTGTTGATACTACATCAGATAAAAATAATAAAAGATAAGCTTTAACTTAGATGATTATTGATGGATCTAGCGGTATAAGTTTATCTTTGGCTGTTTGGATTTCATTCATGTAACAAAAAGGGCCTCATTCAGAAATACCTTATAATATAGTTTATCCCCTTCACAGCTCCCTGTAGCTGGAAGGGAGGCTCGTGTTATCAATAATGCAGTTTTTGCGCATAAAAATCTGTAAGCCTGACGACAACCCACAGACAAATGGCTATCATAGCACAGAAAATCCGGAATACAAATATGATCTCATGATTTTGCACTGCTCCATGTACGAAAAACTGGGATGTGGATATCGAGACCTGGGAGCTCTGAGATCATTTTTAGCTCCTTTTGCAAATCGTGAAATAGAATCTTTCTCATACAACCAACCATAGGAATTTATTTGGAAAATCCTGGAAGACTTCGGGGGAACTCAAACAATGTTCTGTCGACTACAAGTCAGGTTTAGAAAAAATCGATGGTACTTACCGAAGTGTGCAATATTGACCGCTTGACATGTGGAACGTTCCTGCCGCACACAGCACTCACTACTACAGGGCGGCTTTCTCTTCAGCTTTTAGGATATCGGCTAATAGGGAATGAGAGGTGAGTTCTCACTCCCCCTAAAGCTTTCGCCGTCGGCTTAATTGAATTTGAAGAAATACAACCAAAGAAAATTGGTTGAGAAAGAAAAGTGGACTTTCACCGGCACTTAGGTTCGAGACCCCGATTGAGAGAATTGCCCGCACAAAGAGAAGCTTGTGGACAATGCCGTGTTCTCCGTTTTATCTCCCGCAAGTCTTCTCTCGCATGAGGCATTGTATCAACTGAAGCCGATGGGTAGCCAGCAACGCCGGTATACACAAAGAATTCGTCAACAGTGGAATCCCAATTACGAAGCATGGAGTATTTATGCCAACCCTTAACTTGTCGCGAGCTGCCGCTGTGACATCACATGCACTTATTACTCGTTCGTACAATTAGTTCTCACAACATTATGCGTTGCCGTCTAACTAACCTTGTCCCACGGCTCATCTCTTGGGCACAGATTATTTTAACCACTGGTACCCTATCGCATGCTACCCAATCGACAAGAACGGGACAATAATCGCATGCGCTCGCTCATGTAAACAGATCTGAAATGGGAATTTGGCGAAGGTATAAATTAATACATGGACGGCATTCGACGGACGAGAAGTTCCTGGCAAATCATGACACCCAAAAAGTTTGTGCCGACCGCGTTCTGTACCGGAAGGAGAATCAGGGACTGACATATTACGAAACATTTCTTGGCAATACCCTATTTTGAACTTGTCTAGTGACTGATTTGCCAACGGTTTGAACCGAGAGGGGAGAATAATGCAAGTGGCAGGTTTTGGTATGCATGGAAACAATAAATAAATAATATCTAAGTACTGCCGGTGATTGTTGGACACAATATCCCGGCTGTTCCTTCAGTGTGCGATACTTCATCAAGGTCATTTATTCATATATGTCGCTCATACAGGATCGGATTTACAGTTAAATCCGTTTAGGTGCCAATCTTCACTTTGTCATGGACAAAAAAAACAAAATGCGATGGCGAGTAACTAATTCAGGGGTGGGACATGGGCTTAGTTAAATTAATGAATTATTCCAAAAAATGAACCATGGGTCAAGAGAAGATGATCGGCAGCGCAGAAGCGCTGGAAGGGATGGTACGGAAACCAATTGCGCCTATCCGCGTAAGGTTGTTGTCATGGAAGAGCATGATCTTGCCGCGGTAGGGCAGGTAAGTAAGTCTCGCAGATCTCCACTTTGTGACGTCTACGACGGTTGTGCCTTAGAGTGCCAGTACAAGTGCCAACGTAGTCGTTTATGGGAGCTTTCTGTCCTGTAACAATTTGGAATCTTTCCAAAGAACGCTACACGTTTTGCCATGATGCCCGAATAAATGCCCGAAAACAAAATCTGAGTATACTTTAGGCGTTCTAAAAAACGATCTACTAGGAACAACGAGCTTATGGATTAACGAGGTAACATAATAAAATAATGATGCTTAAACCCCTACCTTTTAGACTGTTTTCAGAGTAATTATTACTAATTTAGCGAGTAAATGATATTGCAGATGAGATAATTGAAAATTTAGAACGATGACCTGTCGAATAAGGATAATCTATGTAGGAGAAACAGGTTAACGATGCTCGCACAGTTTCACTTACATAATGGATTGTGTGAATACAGCAGACAGCAGGAGACCAATATGTACGTAGATAAAAAGAACAACGTAAAGAGATTGACAAAAGTGGTCATCATCGTCCGTATCAGCTACCCCTGCGATTGAGGTGCACTAACTAAGAGCTAAGCTAAGTGTAATGTGAATGGGAAATCGAATGAAATAGAACAATCAAAGAGAATGAAATAAAACTTTGTTATCTTTATCAAAACATGAAATGCTTGTAAGATTTAACTGAAACCCTTAGAAAAATACTATCTCTAGAAAAAAAAGAAATATTTTTACTTGGCCTAATTTAATCCATTCACTCTTATTTCCTCACATAAATTATTGACGGTAAAAAAAGGTCTGAGTTGTCGACCATTGTTAATAACTACAACATTTTGTTATTCATTGAGACTTTCAGATCGGCAAAATTCTTTTCCATTTCCAGTATTTATTTCGGGGATGTTCTAATCCATATCTTGTACTGCTTCTCGACGCCAGCTGATCCGGTTATACCTGTGAATGTTCTTCGATTAAATATTAAGCATCTTTGATTACCTTGCAGGCTAAATAAGTTTACCTCTACCATGTATGAGGGTTCTTCTAAGGTGTAGCAGCCAACATATGTGACATGGCCACAATATTTCCATTACTACATGCTGGTTATTGTATATCTGCTCCACTCCTCAAATGGTTAGCATATACGTTATGAAACGTACGTCCAGTCCATGGAAACTGAGGTTATTAACACAACACTCACCCATTTGAAATTTCACAAGGATCATTCTTACTTCACCTTCCGTTTCTCCTTAAGTTGCTGTTCCAGGTAATACTAATTATATAATTAAGTTTTCCTGAAAGATACTCGCGAAGACCGCTTGAGTAATTCCGTCATGTTTAATATTTATAATTTATTATAACTTCGGGTACTAATTCAGAGTCTTGATGCACATAGCTAACTCATAAATTGTGAGGTACTCGTGGAACCCGAAGTAAGATTTGCAGCACTTGAGATTTTTTTGTAAAATTATAGAAAATACCGGTGTTATTGAGTAATAATTAAATAAATGAACTAAATACCGTTATTGAAAAATGTTGTATTTACTTCAAGATCTAGTACCGTATTACTATCGTTTACAGATTATCCGGAGTTTGTCGTTTTAGCCAACATTTCAAATCATTTGGCGACACACTACCTTCTGCCAAAAAATGTGATCGAAATTTTTTAGGTATCACGTTAAGAGTTTTGTAGTCACCACTATTCAAACAGACTGCGTGTACTTAGTGGCCCAATTCTACATTGTGGTTATGGACAGTACTTTTAGGCCTGATTTGACAATATTTATTTAAAAGCTTAAGAGCAGCACCACATAATTGAAAATCTCTTTCGTGCAGGCTAAGGAAACGTTTAAGCTAACGAAGCCAAAGGGACCGATATCTGTCTTAATAACCTTCATCGCCTTCAGCTCTCTCAGCAATATTTTC
Source organism: Pseudobourletiella spinata (assembly GCA_009870155.1). Lineage (NCBI taxonomy): Eukaryota > Metazoa > Arthropoda > Collembola > Symphypleona > Bourletiellidae > Pseudobourletiella > Pseudobourletiella spinata. Next base: position 14,891 of record WJFA01000789.1, read on the forward strand.
TGCTCCCAATTGTTATTCTGTAACCTTGTGCAAGTAACAATCCGCATCGTGTGAATTAACTCTCGTGAAAAAACCACCATGAGCCACTGCTGAGCATAGAAGACAACTAGCGTGAACAAGGCAAAGCTTGCACCACCTGGAAACATGATGTAGAAAGCTGTGCTTATTACGCCATACCCCCTGAGAGTTCCGAAAATTAGTATAACAGCAGCTGAGCTGGTCGCCAGAGTGAATCTCACCATGAACTCAGAGTTCAAGTAGTTATGAAGAGCATTTAGTGTCTTGATGGTGCGGAAAATTTTTAAATCTCGTTTCAACTGTTCGATTACCACATTTGATGTTCCGTAGCTCAGAAGCTCTTTCTGGTTCCTTGACAGATGTAGAGTATGACTTATTAAAGGTTAGTTTCCAAACGATGAAGTAATACCATATAAGATCTTACCTAATCATAGTCTCCAGCCATATAAGATTTTGGAATATGTACGCGCTCCAAATGCAGTATCCTACTCCAATCAGGTTAACGGACCAAATGAAAACGACCAGTTCACACCCAAATGCTGCAATAAGAGTCACTGAGTAGCCCTTGACCACGTCCGGGAGGTAAGCGTAAGCAAACATATTTCCTTCAGGTTCTGCCAAGAACAAGGTAATCATTCCAACAGGAAAAAATATCATCATGAGAGGAGCGAAGCTGGAGACGCTTATGATGGCATAAGAATGTGTGAACCACCCTTGGGCATTCACGCCAACATCTTATGAATCAAAACAATTTCACAAATTTTCAGTTAATTTTGGAGATGAACAAAGCAAAAATAACTCGGATTCGAGAATTGCTGAGGACCTACCATTCATCTCTTCCAGAAGCTTCCACAATCGGTTAACATATTCAACCATCTCCACAGGATTGAACATACTCGGTGTATAGAACAGTACGCCCAGTGAACTTGCAGAAACGAACAAGAACTGAATAACCAAATCAGCTCGCAGACCGGTAAGCCGGAAATTCAGGAATGCCATAGATATTTTAAAGATTAGGTTCAAACAAAGGACTGCAAGTACAGCGTAGGAGATTCTTGATTCCCAACCGGGTCGAATCGGCCGAAACTCTAGCCGGCTCCAAGAGGACTCCATAAATGGGGCACTTTTGATAACGGTAGCATATTTCGACAACAGTATGGCAGTTTTAAGAGCGAACCTTGCCGACAAAGAACTCATGATGCTTTAGGATGTCACTGTCAGTGGGCTCGATCAAGCGAACGCCTTTGCTTGTTGGCAGTAAAGATGAGAGAGAACGGAGAGGACGAGGTAAATGTACTTTTTGAACAGGAAGCAAAAATAGAATGTTTTTCACCAAAACTGAAAGTTCAAATGATGGCCATTAGTAGTATATCTTGTGCACACATCGGACACGAGCCGATTAGTTTTCTAAAGGTACATAAGAACATGGAAGGATGTCACCTTACTTCCAATTTCAACAGCACAAAGTAAGCCAAGTAACCTTAAGTAAGCTACATATCGTACGGTTTTAACTCTTTTCACCGTGCAAGTTTATGGCTTTCGAAAATTCTCGGAGGAAAGGTTGTGACGGTAAGAATAGATGGCCAAATACAAGTAATTCTAGTGCTGACTACAGAACGCTTAACCATTGTTCAGACTGGCCATATGTGAATGTCCCCAACTCTCCAATGAGCAACAAACATAACCATGCATAAAATCGTAACATCGAGAGTGCAAGATGTCACTCAAGAATTTGCCTCTGCCAACCCTATTTTTATTACGCAAGTGATTAATAAATGATAATTGCTAATTTTTCTGCAATTTCTGCTCTTACATCTAATCCAAAAGCTTTAAGCTCTCTTGACTTTTGCGATCTAGGTTGCCCATCCATGCTTAACGTCTGAGTGCTGATTTCTCCGACAATTTAATTATTTAAGAACAATTAGGAAATTGGAATTCGGACACGAATTTCACTGTTTATCATGCTCACACAGATGTAAAAGAATTATATGTAGGCGAAGACACTTCACAAAAGCTATTAAAAGCATTTTGGGTACAACTAGTCGTTTCACCGAGGCTATTAAGTGTTTTGCGTGTCTCTAATTACTTCATCAAAACGACAAGCTTGACTTTTGTTCTTTCATAACATCTGTGGAATCGTTGCGATACAAAATGAGTCAACAAAACACGAAATCTGCTGGTTCACATTCACGAGGTGAAGGGTGTTTCAAAATTATTTATTTGTTGTCCTTCGGCAATAAAATCTGAATCCTGCAGCTAAATTACAACATTTTGTCAACCTTAAATGAAAGAAGAGCCTTTGGAATTTTGCTGGGTGCTAGATTCGTCTAAATTTTACATTTTTTACTTCAGTTCCGATTCCGAATTCCGTGTTTTATTCATCGTAATTCCGATTCCGCGTTCCGGCTTTTAGTTTGCGAAATTGTGTCATCATTTGCTGACGAATCGGTCGACAAATCCCAATCTGTTTGTCAAAAGGTTGTCGTTATCCTTAATGAAATGACCTGAATCCAACCGTCGAATTTACAGGATAACATTTTGGTCACCATGTTGGAGCTACTCTCGCTAGTATTTGATTCAGTAACGATTGTGGTAGGAAGGGGTTCTGGAATTCCAAAAAAAGGCTGGCGAATGGCGAAAGGCTACGAAAGGGCAATGCTTCCGCAGCACTGTGCACAGCGCCAGTAGGCTTTGAGGATTTCACGAAAGGCTACGAAAGGGCATGCTCGCATCGCCTTCTATTTGTTGTGCACCATCTTACGAAAGGCTTTACGAAAGGGCAATATATACTTCCCCAGCACTGTGCTAGCGCCCCAGCCAAAGAAAGGCTGACGAAAGATGAATGCTTTTGCAGTGGTATCTTTGCATGCCAGCCTATGAAAGGTTGGCGAAAGGCCACGAAGGCAACAATCTCAATACTTGTACTGGAATACCGTCTCATCACAGATACTTTGCACTGAATTTGAGCGAAAGGGGTATACAACAGCTTAAAGATAGTAATACTATTGTTATTTTATTTAAGCCATTAATAATTTAATCATAACATTACATCGTTAATTTAAGGCTTGAACATTGTGTACAATGAAGTTTGCAAAATCTTTTTGTAATTTAATATCCCAAAAATGGCTTCTTGTGATAAGTTACGGATTGTTGATTTGTTGCATAAAGTTTTAGCCAAGTGTCAGTTAAAGTCAAGCGTAACTGAATATTTGCTTTTTCAAAGTCAGTTGTCCAGCGAGAAATAAAATAAATGCAGTTAACCTGCCACAGGGCGAGCTCAAAATAATCACAACACAGGTCAACCAGTTATTACTGCAACTGTTGCTACTACTGTCGTAACAACGGTTATCGCTATTGGTGACGTATTGGACTTACTAATGACGGGTTAATTATAAATGTTAATTTTGGCTGCTTTCCGGTACAAATCTGCAGGATGGTACGCGATTGCTAAATAATATCATGACTATCATGGCAATCATTCATGATATATCCACACCTATCCTGACTAACATGACAATCATCCATGATACGCCCCTATCAATCATTCACTATCATGGACCACTATCATGACTGTCATGCACACTATCATGAATATCATGGACCACTATTATGACTATCAAGACCATCGTGACCATCATGGACCCCTATCATGACCATCATGAACTCCTCTAATGACCATCATGGACACCTCTCATGATCATCATGGACCCCTTTCATGATCATCATGGATCCCTATCATGACTATCATGGACCACTATCACGGCCATCATGAACCACTATGATGACTATCATGGACCACTATCATAGCCATCATGTACCACTATCTTGGTTATCATGGATCACTATCATGACCATGTCCCATTATCATGACTATCATGGGCCACTATCATTGACACTATCACTGAATGCTATGATGGGCTACTATCATGGACCCTATCATGACTATCATGGACCTCCATCACGACTATCATGACCATCCTGGACCACTATTATGACTATCATGGACCACTACAATGACCATCATGGACCCCATTATGACTATCATATGCCAAAATTAGAGATTAAAGTCGGTCTCGGTTTTCCTTTTGCTTTAAACCGAGACCGAGTCCAATTCTTGCTTGAAAACTCGAGACCGACTGGAGTCGGTCTCGGTTGCGGTCTTGAATTTTATTAGTACCAGACCGAGAAAAACCGAAATTGGTCTCCGGGTTGGTCTCTAAATCACAGCCGAAACATTTGCTTCCCATCTGCATTGCCATCTTTCATGAATACTTTGATCATCTGACGCTTTGAAAAATTGGGGTATGCTTGTGTGTGTCGGTGAAAACATTCAGTAAATGTATGGGGTTTGTATGATTTTTGAAAATCATTTATGCTATTTTTAAAATTGGTTCCTGCCGAATAATATGGTACTATAAAGTACAGAAAATTGGTATTAAGCTCTTTAGCATGCTTTCTTTTTAATTTTGCATTTGTTTATCGTGTTTTCTTTCTGTAACGAGGGGTCAAAATTATCGAGTTCGAAACTAGTTGTCATGTGAAAAGTTTTTTCACTTCATTATAGCCACTTTAGAACGCACAGGAAAATTTTTTCGGCAGTTTAAATTGCAAATCGCTTTGATATTTTTAATATTTTTGTAATTTGGTAAAATATTAGAATTTATTTTACGCTTTTGACAGAGTAGCGTATTATTAGGTCTACTTATGATTTTATTGCTCGGTTTTCCCTAGTAAATTATGACTATTATGGGCCACTATTATGAATATCATGGACCACGTTTACGTTGATCATTTTCATCATCCCTAGACCCCGAGATTAAGATTCTCGTGCTCTGTTATGAAAGTTTCATGGTAGTGATTGATGATGAAAGCTTTGAAATAAAAATGAAAAATAAGGTACACGTGTATCTGATATTCTTGAGTTCATCAACTGTGTACTGCAATTGGTTGCAATTCATATGGTGCCAAACGTGACTCCTGCAATTTATAATAGCGATCAATAAATGGTGCGTATGCTTAAACGTTCTTGTATTTAGACAAACCTAATTGACAAACCTGTCGCATTCACGCCAGCTGACTTCACCCTCTCCAGATAACTGCGAGTTTTCGCCTTTACTACAGATTTCACATCTCTCCTCATTAGATTGAACATTGTGGGCATTTCGATAAAGAGAAGCGTCCAAATAACATTCATCAACTACAGTCTAGAGGACTTCTTCGCTTCGAGGGAATAGACGAGATTCGGGATACACCATTGTGAATAGCTTTTGCGAAATGGCAAATTACCGGACCTATTAAGAAAAAGAAACCACGGTAGCACTGAAAATTATAAAAACATACCAAAACTGCTGCTATCTCGCTGTCGAACACGAGCTGCAATCACAAACTTCCAGTCATCTGATTTGTCCCGAACAAACAGCATATTCAATGTGTGTCACAAGTTCTGGCGTTGTTTTTGCTCGGGTAGAAATGCTCCCAAAGAATCTTAACCTGTACATGTTAACCTTCCGAATCTATTCAATTTGAAGTTATTAAAGTTATAGTAGAGTAAGTCTACATCTGGCGGTGAAGTCCTTCTGAGTAGCCGCCATCAAAACCCAGTGGTTGCCATTGCATGAGTAGTAAATTAGTATTTTTCCATTCTGGCTCTCCATCGTAACGACTTTTTTCCAGAAGTTTCAATGTTTCCTGTTTCTGGTGCATGAAGTAGGAAGTTTGTGAAGGGGACACGACCCTAGTGATCCCATTCACAGTAGCTTTAAACGAGTAAGCAAAAATCGCATTATCATTCATCCAGCCTGCAACATTTCGTTCTCCTGGATTGCTCCATAATCGTTTGCTCGCAACCGAGGATTGCAAGTGGGATAGTCTTCAGATCGGAAATGGTGATTTTGACTCCCGCTGTAGTCAGCAGTTGAACATTTGCATTGGACATTGTCATTAAGGGTAGCTTTACTGGCTCAATTCTTATAACTAAAGGCTCATTTTGGAAATCAGACTCCATGGAGTAATTTGAGTTTCAACACAACTGATAACTTGATTACATTTGCTTACTTTTTAACAGTCCAGAAACCTGCAGTTGAATCGGAAGCGCTGTCATTCTCAAATGCCTCAGCTTCTACCATGTCGGGTGGCAGTCATCTCTGTCCCCTTTTCTTACTAACCCCTTTTGTTTAAAATTTTTCTGCAAGTCAGTAACAGTGGTAGGTCGACTAACAGTCAAGTGTTTGGAATTTTTGTGCTCGAACTGACCTAGATTGTGCAGATGACATGTAACCTTAAAGTAAATGTACAAGCAGAGTCTCCTACCAGTAAGCATGAGAACTGCTAGATTGTGTTCACATCTGTTGTTTCCACATGAGAAGCTATTTTCTTGTGGCTGAATCTGTGGAGGTAATCCGTATTTATATTCACAAGAACATTCTAGATTAAGAATAGTCAACCGTAAGAACGCACCAACACAAAATGAATTCCGTGAGTATTCACTGTGAAAAGTCCTGAAGGTTTACCACCAGCAAAGTATACGGGTTTAACCGATCCACTGTTGTAGATTTGGGCCGTAAGTTTAACTTTCACAGGATAGTTCACGTCTAATTCAATCCGCTGTAAGTTTTTGGGAGTAGCCTTCTCACGCATATCTTCCCGAAAATACAGCTCCTCATCTTGTAAAACAATTTCATTTGCTTTTCTTGCAGCTGCAAGTTCTCCGGATAGTATATTAAACTCGCCGTCTTAACACTCAATTTTACGTTTGATGTCAAATAGCAATCTGTTCTGAAATCGATATGTCTCCCAAATGCAACCCATACAAGGTTGGATTTTTCTTGCCCGCAAGTATCGATATTTTCAGCGTTGAGTTTGTTTTCAGATGGGTTGTTCGTAGCCCCAGTGTTCTTGTTAAAAAATCCAAGGTGAGCAATCCTGCGCATGAAGCATGCTCTGACATCTTTTTCTTTGTTTTTGGAATAATAGTTGCGAAATCTTTCGTCCCATAACATGAGTTGATTGTTATCACTTTCATCGTCACTGTTCGATAAATCACTGTCATGTAGACCATCATTAAACAACTCTTCGGCAGTTTCTTCATTCTGTATTACTCTTGGGTCATCAGGACAGTATGATTTCAAGAGCCTGTTGAATGTAGCATCCTTTTCTGCCCAAAGAAGTCTTCGAAAAGCTTTTCGGTAGCTACGAGCCTGAGATTTTGAATGACAATGCTTTGCAGTCCAGTCCGCATATAACCTCTGAGTGACGTAAAATTATATGTAAGAGACTTGAGCATTTCTTACTCGACGCATATGAATGAAGCACGAAATTTTGGTGACACCGGGAAAGATTTCCTTCATGGACGAACGAATAGCGTGTTCACGGTCGGTAATCATGACGTTGTTTCTATTAGCAAGGCATGGAAAGTACTTCAAAGGCTCGTTGAAGAATTTTCTTTGCGTTCCCTGCTTGTTCTGCTTTTCGTGATACATGACTGCAACTCGAATATAGGACGCGCCACTTCTTTTGTATACAACCATGGATGTTTCGCAGACAGAACGCTTAGAAAAAAGTCCCCTGTACATGAAATATAGTTACAAAATCATGAAAAATTCCGTTTTCCTGATACAATTACGCAGACGTTTTAATGTATAGGACTAACCGACGTTGAAATTGGTGTTGTAGTGGAAACACAACATTTCTGGGTCCTTTGCTACATCTTTGAAATGCTTCATTAGTTCCTCGTGTTTAGTAAAAACATGCAAAGGACAACTTCTCATTTCGGTTACGATTTTTCGATTCGTGAAGTTCATAAAATGAAGAACGTCTCCATGATCATTGTTGTACACACCTCTTTCGCAGTTCAATTTCTGATTTTCATCGTAAAGTTGCTTCAGATTCCTCGGCGGTTCAATGTCACTCTTCTTTGCAGCCTGGAGAAGAAGGTTGCTGTAAACCGAAAAATAAGAACGCATGAATGCTTCTAAGAAGTGAATCCAATTATCCATTCTGTTTCAATAGCAACGTAACTCTAGCAAACAAGCTTCTTGTGTTTTTGCGAATTAACTATTGATACAAATTACATCGTAACATCATGACTTATCTGTAAGAAGAGGTCCCCACTGGTCCATTCACCAGTTCTTTTCTGATTTTTTCCGCTGCCACGCGAGTGGTATTAGAGTACGAGTTTTTCTTGACTTTTTTATATTGTCATCACTAATAAAATCAACAAGTTGGTCGAACAAAGAATTCTTCGGCGGAAGTTTGTATTCTTTTCTTGTATTCCCATGCTGTTCTCTAGGCTTGATACAGTTAGGATCAGTTTTGCCTAAATAATTTCAGCAGCGTATTACATGAGGCTGACGGTGAACAGCAAAATCACACTTTGAATGATATTAAGATTACCAGCAAAATGAATCACGGCTCTCTGTCTTTTCCAGCTGCCAATATTATGCAAATCATCCGGCACGTAAATTGTTTTTTGAAAATCAACAAGTGTTCCAGAATCGCGGAGTACAAACAGCCTTGCGCGTAAACCTTTATTGGATCCCTTCGTATTTGGCCGTAGCTCGGTTTGGCGGGCGCAGTAATCTATCGCTGTAATTTTAATTAATTTCTATCATTAAATCACATCTCAGTAAGAAATAACGTCAATTAAACGAAATTTATTCTTCTTTGCACCTGTGTTCTGCCCCTCTGCATAATCGTTGGTCCGCCAATCCGTCGTAGCCGCTGCAGTGTCAACAACGTAAGCCTGAAACACACGATAGATCCGGCAGTAACATTTATGATTCAATGCTGCAGTAATTTATGCAGTAATTTATTAATTTAACTGCCCTTGTGTCATAAGGGCGTTCGAACCAAGTCCATCGTTTCCTTTATTACCTTCTTTGCGTAGTGAACTATAAATTTTTTTCCCTTCGGAACGGTTGTTTGACCATGTGGTCGATTCTTTCAACACATTTACGCAACTTTTTAAATCATTGCAAAAATTGTGACCACAAGAAAGAATTGCTTACACATTCCTTCTGCAATTGATTATCACGTCGACTTTATTCGGTCGACTTCGCGGTTTTTTCTTTCTTTCCTGAAAGTGCCCCTTCTCACTTTTGGATGACTTTTCTTCGTCAGATTTCTAGGTAAATAGAATTCGGAACAATCATCGTCACAAATTACTTCCTGCCCTTGGATGTTCCCGTGAGACTCACCTCGGATTCACTGAGGAATTTCGTACACTTCCTCTTCAACATTCAGTCACAGTTAATAACATTTTAAAGTAAACAGACCTTGTTTACTCATCAATATTTATAGCCACAGAATTACCAATTGGCACTCGCTTACAGCATGAATACGATATGGCTGATATATAAACCTAATAGTAGGACGTAGAACTCCTTCGGCTCTATTTATTAGGCTCACTGTGTGAGCTTAGTACGGAAGAAAATAATAATCCTAATGATTTGTGTTGTTGAGTAATTGCTGTTGACATACTTTTTTGTGTACTTGTAGACCGTTGTAGCAAGCCCAGTAGAAATACATGTCACCGATTTGAACGATTGGACACCGAAACTGTCCCCCCTGAATTTTTTGTTCGGGAAACAGCGAACAATCAAATCATTTCGGAATTGGACGACGAAAACAATATTTATACAGGTGATGAGGATTACGCGGTCCAGGAGGTCCTAGATAGTAGGGATGTCCAAATACTAATACGGTATTCGCATCTTGGTTGATACTGATACGATACAAATACGCGTATTAGACTCTGGATGCGATACGGAGTCGACGTATCGTATCACAAAAATGATAAAACTATGATACGTACCGAAAATTTCGTATCCGTATCTTCGTATCGTATTTGATGATACGATACGTAGCTCCGTATCAGTATTAGACATTCCTACTAGATAGAAGAAATAAGGAATGTGTCCTCGAATACTTAATTTCATGGCAAGACTACGATGAGTACGTCATTTGTCTTTTTTGGTCTTACAAGTTTTAATACTTGTGGTACAAGTGTTCGCTGTAATGTCGTTTTGAAGCAAAATTTGATAATGTTTTCCAACAGACAAACTTGGCTACCACTACAAAATTTAACAAACTGTATGCGGCTTGTTAAGGACTTTGACCAATGTCATGACTGCTGGGACCCAAAGATGGTCGCAGTCGCAGGACCGGATTTTAGGACTACTGAAAAGCCGACAGGTGAGAGTACAGCATGTAATGCAGAAGTTTTGCAGCTCAATTCATTGATAATTATGCTTAGCATAGATAAGATCCATGGGCATGATTTAAACTTCATATTTTGTCGAACCTTTAGGTGCCCTGCAGATGCGGCTTCGGAGCAGAATGCTGGGTTCAGAAATCATTCCAGCTGTCAGTATCACACCATGTACTCAACTACGCTGAAAGAAGCTACCAAAGAAGGCATCCAAAAAGTCAGCTCTCCAGCACCGCAACCCCGCGCGTTATCAACCCGAAGACTACATTTAAGTTTCGTCTTAAAAATACGTCTTTTGTAATAAGCAATATGTTGATGCGGAAGTCAACGTTGCCCTGTCGCACTGATGTAACCAGTAAAAATAATAGTGTAGAAGCAGGTGTTGAATATGGGACCATGTTGCAACCATCTGCTGTCTGTTAGCCTAAGTTATCGTAACAAGGACAAAGAGAAAATGTTGAGTCCATTCCCTTTAATCCAATCCTGTTAAAAATAAGAATGTAAACGATGGGAACATGTTACAGCCATCTACTATTTCTGTTAGCTTCAGTAATGACATTAAGGGCACGAGAGAAATGTTTTGTCCCTCCCCTCAATCCAATCCTGTTAAAAATAAGGATTTTGAATATGATCAAATGTCCCGACCATCATTTGTATCAATTAATGAAATTGCGGGAGCAGGTGAGATGCATCCCTCCCCTCTACCTCATGTAAGCAGCTCTAACAGTATTGTTGGTGGTGAGCTGTGCAATGATATCTCTATTGTTTCTATGTTAAATTGTACCATAAATAGTACTAACAGCCACCAGAATGATGCAAATAGCATAACCACCATTGTTTCAGGTTTTTACGGTCATAATGAGACCCGTCGATTACAAGAAGTCACAGCGACAAAAATTTACACCTAACGACATATCAACAACAATATGTCCAAATGTTTTTCAGCCCGCCCCAAATTACAATCCAGTTACCAATACCAGTACTTACCACATGCTTGGCCCGAGGTTAACCCGCAATTGCAGCTTCGCTCCAATTATCATTATAAGCTACATGCGACAGTGTACATCGTAATCAAGTGTTTTCGTAACTACAAAACAATTTATAAATAACATTTTACTCACTAATGTTAGTGTTGAATTCTTTTGATAATGTATTGATTATAAGTCCATCATTGTGACGTGCGACAAAGTTCCATGCTCGTATCCATGATAGGGCCTCATGATAGACTTAACTGCGGTCCACGATAGTAATAACTGATAGTAATTATTATTCACCATTATAGCGGTCAATATAAGGCCTCCTGAGTGTCAATACAGGACATAATAGTGGTAAATGATGGTCGTGACAGCGTCCAAGATATTCACTATAGTGGTCCACGATCATCATATTGGTAGTTCAAAATCTTATTATAGTAGACCATGATACTCATGGTAATGGTCTATGATAGTCAATATGGTGGTCCATGATGATCACCATACTATTTCACAGAAGCGGTTAACGATAATCATGATAGTAGTCCATCATTATATTCCGTGATAGTGGTACATGGTAGTCATGATAGCGGTCAATGATAGAGATGATGGTGCTCTATTATGGTCATGATAGTCGTGATAGTGATCCAGAATAGTCATGATAGTGGTTCATGATGGTCATGATAGTGATCCAGAATAGTCATGATAGTGGTCCGTGATAGTGATGTCAGTGGTCCAAGATGGTCATGATAGTCAAGGTAATGGTTCCAAGTTGCTCATGACAGGTATGATAGTGATCCATTAGAGTGATCACAGTGGTCTATAATAGTCAGATTGCCATGATAGTAATGCCTGATAGTCATGATAGGGGTCCATGATGGTCATGATCGGGGTCTATGATAGTCATGATAGGGGTTCATGATGGTCATTATAGGGACTCATGATAGTCATCACGGTCATGAGAGGGGGCTATGATAGTCACGATAGGGATTCATGATGGTCATGAAAGGGGGCTATGATAGTCATGATATGTGTTCATCATGGTCATGATAGGGGTTCATGTTAGTCATGATAGGGATTCATGATGGTCATGATAGGTGTCCATGATGGTCATGGTAGGGGTCCATTATGGTAATGATCGGGCTCCATGATGGTCATAATGTTCATGATAGGGGTTCATGATGGTCATGATAAATGTCCATGATGGTCATGATTGAGGCGTGCCAAAAGCATAAAAACCATAAGTGAGCATAAGTCATCCTAGACCCCTGAAAGGTGGGTAAAATCGAAATCTGGCATCTTGAAAACCCCAAAACCGCCCATAGTTTTTTTTCAAAAAGCATTTAAAGCATAAATTGGCATAACTTGTTAAAAAATAGCATAAAAAGTATTACTGACTCCAGAAAAGGTGCTTTACACGTAAATTTCGGCAATTTTTCGTCTGCTCGGACAAAAATTTCTAGACCTAGTAAAAAGAATTTCAAAAATCACAAAACAACTGTAGCTTAGCAGCGTATTCCTTCTATTTGCATTAAAATTAAGGCATTCCTTACTTAAAAACTGGTGCTCTAACCGCGGGAAGCTAACTAATTTATTTTTTCTGCCATCTTTGATGGGTCTCCACTGTTAAGTTTAGTGCGTGCAATCTACGACTGCACTTAAGTAGCTTAAAAGGGGCACTTTTAGAAGTAAATGGTGCACGGCACCCTGCAAACAAAATAGAATTTAACCTTTCTAAGGATCCCATTGAAAGCGGTAGGTGCGGGAACTCAGATTTCACCCCGCCAGAGGGTCACGAAGTCCGACGTCTCGCGTCAACACGTGGAAAGAGCCACATTTAGTATTAACGAATACTAACTAGAAGTTCAAAACTGATAAAACCTTGTGGGATTTTCCAGTCAATAAGTACCCCTCTTTTCATCTACTGACCTCAAATCTTGTGACCCTCCCAAAGGTCCAATGATAGATTCCCGCACCTACCACTTAATACTACTATACTTATAATCTATAAGGCTGTACAAGAGGTCGACGCCAGGGACATGTGAAAAGTTACACTTTGACATTTGGCGCTCTAATTGAAATATTTTGCGCTGGAGCTCATTCTAAAACCAAAATTTAAAAATTTCACAGAAAATACTAATATTTCATTTTTGAAACCAAAAAATTTAGTTCAAATTGTATTAATTCCGACATGTCATACATCAATCATAAATTATTGTTTTAGGAGGCTGGTTTGATTTTATTTATTGGCCTTTCCGATTTCATTCCGTAGGAAAAATTATTTAGATTAGGTGCTCCGGTTTTTGTCTTTTTCAATTTTTTATGCACAATGGATGCGGGTGGCGTCATCCGGTCTCATTTCCGAGTTTCAACCTCCTTTAGGGAGTTACTTTGCCTCGAAGTAGTTTCCTCTGATTAAAACTGAACTAGTTTTACTGAAATAACGCAATGCAGTTAGCTTAAACTTTAATAGTGGACATTAAAAATCAAAATTTGCCGAAGTCAAAAATTCTTTAATGGGAAAATACGACGTATGGGTCCATTTTTTTAAAAAAATCATAAAAACCATAACTAACCGACGAAAAAAGCATAATTTTTTGTTGAAAATGAGCATAATTTTGCACGCCTTAGTCATGATGGTCATGGTAGGGGTCCATTATGGTAATGATCGGGGTGCATGATGGTCATAATGTACATGATAGGGGTCCATGATAGTGATCATGGTCATCGAAGGGTTCTACGATAGTCATGATAGGGGTTTATGAAAGTCATGATAGGGGTCCATGGTGGTCATGATGCTCACAATCGGGGTCCGTGATAGTTATCATGGTCATGATAGGGGATTATGATAGTCATCATAGTCATCACAGGGGTCCATCATGTTCATGATAGGTGTCCAAGATGGTCATGATGGGGGTCCATTATAGCTATCACGGTCATGATAGGGGTTCATGATGGTAATTATAGGGGATCATGATAGTCATGATAGGGGTTCATGATAGTCATGATAGGGGTTCATGATAGTCATGATAGGGGTCCATGATTTTCATGATAGGTGTCCATGATGGTCATGAAAGGTGTTTGTGATGGTCATGATCGGGGTCCGTGATAGTTGTCATGGTCATGATAGGGGATCATGATGGTCATCGTAGTCATCAGCTACTGTTGGCAGACGGTACCGGGAAATCCCGACAAATCCCGGTACCGATCCCGACCGGGATCGGAACAGATTGAGGGTGCCTGATTCTGGCCGGGATCGGGATCGGGATTTTTTCCTAAATCCCGCGGGATCCCGAAAAATCCCGAAATTCTCAAGGCTAAGATGAGAATTGTAAATG
>WJFA01000790.1:0-29422 GCA_009870155.1 Pseudobourletiella spinata
CGAGGGATCCCACTGCTAGCGCCCGAGGAAGAGCGACGAAAAAATGCTGGACCTCTGCAGTCGTGGAAATAATTTGAGCTCACGAGGGGGATTTTCATACGAGATTACGACAACTGAGCCAAAGGTTCGCTCAATAGAGAGATAACTGAACCAACAATAAATAGACGAGCCGAATACGTTGCCCTAATACGTGAACCAATCTTAAAGCTATTGTTACATTACATTCTCCGCGCAGATAGTGCTGCTGAAATGCACGCTCTCCTCTCACGTATGCTACGTACGTAGCATTGGAGCACCCAATTATTCCTATGATGTATCCTGTGTATAATTACTGCATTCGCTCCAAGTGTAAAATATCCCAGTGCGCCAATGCCAGAGTCATGATGCGAAATTTTATTTTCAAACAACGCTACTCGAATGGAATATGACTATCACTGCGGCTATGAATAAATGAGGGAACGTGCTGGCTCAGTCAGTCATCATGAGCCCAGTGGGGACTGTTGATATTGCCGTTGGACGGTTTATGTAAATTAAAATCCGCGTCATAATATAATTTAACAATTTTCACGTGGGCGCGGGACGGGCATAAAGTCTCCAGAGGCCTCCCTTCCAGTGACTATCAGTTTAGGGGACCGCATACAACCTGCGGGGTTTGTGCTGGGATGGAATACTAACAATCTTCAGTGATCACGTCCCCATGCCTGTTGTCCGGACTCCAGCCTTGGCTTTGTACAATAAGAGTTTGAAATTTCCACTGTTTTTAATGACCTGCCGAGACCCAGTGGGTCAAATGTTTACTTGGCATCACTACATCACTCAACTTTACTTCTGGTATCAAGAATACCAGCCCCATTTCATCATAGCATCCCAACGTATTCAGTCGTGTTTTGAAACTCAAATGAAGCACATCATAATATTTTTTGCAAGTGCAAAACAACGCTACGGACGTGAGATAATTCCAAGGTCACTACAACCATGAGCAAAACTGTGAAACCCTAAGAAAATCCGGCAGTAGTAGGCATCTCTGAATTTCGTAATTCTCCTAAAAGATTAAACGATTGTTAAACTGTTGCGTGACGTGTTCTAAAATAATTTTCAATCAGTTCTTTGGCTAAAATGTAGTGAATTTAGGCCACCATTAATGCGGAAGTAGTCTTGCTGCCGCCGGATGGAAAATGCTACGGTGGAGATGCGAGTTTATGACCTCATTTCAGCTCGGTGATATTGAGAACAAGCCAGGGTCAATAGCATTTGAAGAGTAATGTACGCTTCAAGTGCTTCACCGTGCACACTCACAGCAATCGGAATTCTGCAGCAAAACCAAATTTTCTCCAATCCAACCACAGATATTCTTGGCCATGTTTTTGATTTTCTTGCCATATAATGAGCCATTTTACAGTTCTTTGAACATGATTTCCTAAACACTACTCCTGTCCTCCAGTGCGGTACGACAGCGCTAAAAGGTAGTCATACAATCGGGAGCTAGGATTCGTGGACTGTGATCCCCGTCCCACTCTTACATGCTCTGCTCAAAGGTCACAGGACTTGCAACAAAAGCACTGACAAACTCAACTATCACAGTGGCCAATAATTTGTCATGGGTTCCATCACCCGTAAACAATTCCCAAGGAATCCATTCCCTCTGGTTCAATTCAATCGTTGAATGAAGAAGTAATACTAATAATTCAAGTGGAAATTTCAATGAAATCATAACTGGACATGACACTGTAGTGTGCGTATACCATTGTTATATATGAACTTGATAAGATTTTTGTAGCACAAGCAGAATGTCCTCTCCTACCACTTCCGATACGGAGGAACATATCAGGTTGCTTTTAACTCATCAGGCAGCAATACAATCAAGTTGTACAGGGGAGGATGAGATACGGGGATGCTAATAAATACAGGATCCCAAAATTAAGATTAACATTTGAGAGTGTGCATTGAGGGAGCGGGGGAGAGCGTAAGATTGTTCGTCCATGGTTTTATTAGTACAGTGCACGGCGTCGAGGCACGTTAGTCAACACAGGGACGAGCTCAAGAGCATGCCAGTCCTCCGGTTCCCGTTCCGCCACTACTGACATGAGTGTGACTGCATTTGTATTCTTGAGCGACAAGAATATTTCTCCGAGGCGGAGCAGTTGAAGCTCCCATTCGTGTACATTAACGTTGACTCTAGGTAATATCGAGAGAGAGAGAGAGACAGAGGAGGAATCCGTCGGAGCCCGACTTGAGAATGTCCTTGATCCTCCTGTGCTGAAACTTTGGCGATCCCCGCACTCCGCACTGCACGTTCGGCCTCCTCCTCACCATCCCATCGCCCGAGCCCGGCTCACTGCTGTAGTACATTGCTGCAACTACCCGCTGCTAACCGGCAGAGCGGTAACACTCCGCCAAAATTGCCAAATCCCGCGTGGTTGGCCAATAAGCAAAAGTCCATCAAAATTCAAAAGGATTCGGTTCGGAGTCTGTCGTCAGGTGACACCGTGTAATTCCCACCGTCCCCCTACGCTTTCCGACTCTTTATTTTGTAGGAAATTAGAGCGAATTTAACCTCGTATCTACTCACCCTGGGTGTGAAGCGGGTCTTTGAGTAAATTGAGCCTCGTTTCTGACACGACTATTGGAAAGGGGAAAATTTTTTTGTGATGAATAGTTACTAGGGGGTCAAAATCCATTTTTGTTCAGAATCATTTTGAAGCGCGTGAAAGTGTGAAGTGGGATTTCTGACACAAATATGGCACTCTTGGCGGAAACCAGTGGTCCAGGGGGGCATTGGTCTTCGAGCCATGAGGATGAGAAGATTCCAGTTGGCTCAATCAGCAGTGCACCGGATTTCGTGGCCAGGAGGAAACCGCAATATCTGGCGGCGCTCATACGTAAGAAACCTTTCCAAACATTCATTTTCATTTGTGCCCACCGGCGTCATCATCCTCACGCAGTGACACTAAAAGTATGTGGGAAAATGAATTTTTATAAACTTGTGATGATGTACTACTGCTTCCACTTGTTACGCATTGAGTTGACACAGCTTTGTGAGAGGTTTTTGTGCAAAAATTCTAGCTACACTAGGCTCATTCTCACTCGGGACTGTTCTTGCATGGTCCTCACCGGCTTTACCAGATTTGGCCGAACGGCAAGATTTGGGTCCGTTGAGCTCGAAGGCGAAATCATGGATTGCTTCCCTGGCTGTCGTAAGTTGATTCAGTTCTCCCGAAAAAAAACACCCTTAAGCTCACCCTTACAGCCACTCTCCACTAAGAATAGTTTCAAGGTCCAGAAGAAGAGATTCAATGGCGCGGTGGTCGATGAGTTTTATGGCATGTCGTTCGTGCGTGGTCTTCTTGTACACAGTAAATATATGGATACTTTTGTCAATAATTTTCTTGTCGCCAGCTCTGTGAGAGCATCAATAGCGTGCTACTTCTTCTTCTTCGTCTAAAAGGTGTTGTTTTGACGGAGGCTCCTGGATGTCGTTGGTCGAACAGTTTCTTCCAATCTTATTATTTCAGGGAGAGTATGTGAGCTCTATGGGCTTCTCCAATAATTTGATGATTATTTTATGCATGCTTCGCGACTCTTGACCTTGTCACCCGCACCTGACGTGCTACCTCCTTGCAAATGGAAACTGCACTCAATTAGTTGTGTGGAGGAGGAAAATAAGCAGGGAGTGAGAAGTACAAACTATCGATCGAAGACTGTTTGCTTTCGGCTCTGGCAGGAGGGATCGAGGAAGTCGTGCCGTAGAATTTAATGGCTTTTCAAGTGCATTAGCGTGTGTGGCGTTGTGTCATTGTGAGCTCTCAAAATGTGTGCAGGGCTTCCCACAAGGTTGTGTACCACTTTATTTCGGCATTAACTTTTGTGGATGGGGATGAACATGTCAAGACGTCTGTATTTTTAAACTTGGAATGAAAATCTAAACACTCCTGTTTTTGAAAAAAAATGATTTTTGGTTGGGTTTGTTAAAATTTTTACTTTTAATTCAAAACACAATATTTGCTAAATTTTTAAACAAAATTTTTTAAGAGGAAATATTTTGAAAAATCGATAAAAAAAACTGAGTTTGTCAAAATATATGGATTTTTGAAATTTTTGTTTTTTTGAAGGATTCTGCCCCAAAAAAATGATTGTAGGTTAAAACCCAAACGCATATTGAAGATTTTTGAGCATAATCGATCATGGAACGGCGGAAAAGTTTAACCTTTGACAGTTTTGCACTGGTTTCTAAGAATTGATTTTTTTTAAAAAAAACCAAAGGACTAAAGTCCTTACGGCAAATCCCATGCTAAATTTCTTAGAAATGATTTCAGTGAAATTTCAAATTTGAATTTTTTCGAAAACTAGGCGTTAGTTGAGCGAAAGCAGTGGTCTTCAGTATATCCTACAGTATAATTCTGCCGTAAATCCCGAGTCAATCCGTAGTCACCTTGGTGACCATCCTATTGAGCTTGAGCCTGTGTTAGCTGTGGGTGTGAGAGTCGTTAGCCACAGCGCTGTTGAAGGTCGCAACGTGGTTCAGTGCATTGGCTCAAAGACTATTCATTTGTCTCCCACATGATGCATCACATTGAAGGCGTTAGTGTAATTATTCACTGCGGCGTCCCCTGTGACGTGTACCAAAGCCACGGCAACGGCAGGGGAATATTCATATTCGCATATGAAAACGCATGGAATTTGAAATGCTAATCCTGCATGGTATGTGAAACCATGCACTAGTGAGTGTAAATTAGATTGAATTCTTGCCGCATTTACCACTTACCTGACTGTTGACTGTTGTTGTTACGTGGTTCGCAGCTCGGAGCTCTAATATCTGGGCCAATTACCGGCTTCCTCATCAACAGATTCGGACGGAAGAGGACCATGCTCTGCTTTGCAATCCCTTTCGTACTCGGCTGGGCCCTCATCATCTTCGCACAGAACTTGACGATGATGGGAGCGGGGAGGATGATCACAGGTATGATTATAGATGTACAAATGAATTGCTCCTAATAGCTCTACACTGAATGATACAAGCTCAAATTTAGCATTTAAATATACGAGACGCTCACTGACGCTGAGTGCAAAATCCTCATCTATGCAAAATGCCTTCTACAATTTTCATGACAGGATTCTGCGGCGGGTCCTTCACCGTGGCCGTCCCCGTGTACATTTTCGAGGCCGTTGAAGATCATCTTCGTGGGCTGCTGGGCTCCGCAATGGTCCTCATGCTCGTCACTGGTATTTTATTTGCGTATGTATTTTTTCCGTCATTTTGCACCCTACATACTAGTCTTGATGTGGGTCGTTGGATGCATCAATTGGATGCAATAATACGACAGAACTTGCAAGTAGACGTATGGAGATATTATGAGTAATTGTGCTGATAGTTCTGGTCAGTGGGGTTGCACTTGTGGTGAATCGTAAAGTGCGCTGCAGCTAATAGTGTAACTGTAGACTTCTCGGGTCAGTCTGTACAGCTGAGACAGCTGAGCTCGTCATTGATGTGATGATGAGGAACGAAATGGAGTAGAGTAACTATTTGTTCCTCCATTTCCGCCTTGCTGTCCGATAATGTGAACTGTCGTGGACGGTGGTCATGCAGGAAGTCTTTCTATAAGTTCATTGACTCAGCTATTCCCCTCGCATACTGGAAGTGAGTCATGGGACCATGTAATGTTGTGCAGGTAATCTCTCGAGAGTGATCGAGTTGTCTCTATCAAAACTCCTTATCTTTTGCTCCAGATTTACAGTTGCCGCCTTCGTATCT
This sequence comes from Pseudobourletiella spinata, assembly GCA_009870155.1. Taxonomy (NCBI): domain Eukaryota; kingdom Metazoa; phylum Arthropoda; class Collembola; order Symphypleona; family Bourletiellidae; genus Pseudobourletiella; species Pseudobourletiella spinata. The sequence continues at coordinate 5,750 of WJFA01000790.1, forward strand.
TGGTTTTGGCTATCGGTGATCTGCGCACATTTCCCGGTCTTGTTCTTCATTGCCATGCTGTTCCTTCCCGAGACGCCGCGGTTCCTGCTCCTGCAAGGGAAGACGAAAAAGGCGACCCTGGCACTCAAGTGGCTGCGGGGAGCCACGGTCATGGAGGAAATTGAACCAGAATTAATGAAGGTGTGCACATTCTGTCACATTGTCACGCAGAGTGTGCATTCTTTGAGTCTGACTATGTTTTATACAGTTGCGAAATAGTGTGGATGCGGGGAAGGACTCTGATTCCGGAGTACCGATTATGCAGCTCCTGAAGCCAGCGGTTCTCAAGCCGACAGGTATATCCGTGGCCCTCATGTTTTTCCAACAGCTGGGCGGGATCAATGCCGTCTGCTTCTACACTGTGGACATTTTGAGGGCTGCGAACCCACACTTTGATGCCAATGTGGCGTCCATCATCATCGGCGTGGTGCAGGTGATCTTTGTCCTCACGTCCATGTTCCTCGTGGATCGGTTCGGTCGGAAGATCTTCCTCGTCACTTCCGACGTGATCATGGCCCTGAGTCTGACCGCCTTGGGACTTTTTTTCTACCTCAAACAAGAGACTGAACGTGATACTCAGAGTACTTCCATGGCTTTTGTGCCCCTCGTCAGTTTGATCTCCTTTATCATTGCATACAGTGCCGGAGCAGGTGAGGAGTATCAACTCTCGACATAAGGCTGTGTTGATGATGTGAAATCGTCGAATGCAATAATGTAATGCTCAAGTTCTGATAATTCCATTTGGTAACACTCCCGCAGGCCCACTGCCATGGCTTCTAATGGGCGAGATTCTTCCGCCTAACGTTAAAGGTGAGTCAATATGAAACTGGTCGGAGTGTATCTCTAATGGAGTCTTGGATTTAGTGGGAGGGAGGTTTTTCATGATTCCCCTGTTACAAAACGAATTTTTAGGAATGGCATCGGGGATTGTAACTTCGGTGTACTGGTTCCTGGCCTTTGTGGCCACAAAAACGTTTGACAACTTAATAGCCCTACTCCAGAATCATGGGTGCTACTGGTTATATGCGGCCGTTTGTGCTGCTGGAGCAGTTTTCACAGTCCTCGTCGTCCCAGAAACGAAGGGGAAATCCTCAGAAGAGATCCAGCGATATTTCGGTGCAGAGATCCCCGGGGAGTCCAAGCAGGGAGAGGCCCTCTTTTCAGATGAGAGATTGTCTTACCACGATCAGAAAGCTCCTGATATTTTCAAAAAGGATAGCGGATACGCTTAGTTGTGATAATTAGCTATACTTCTTACTAAATATGTATGACCTGAGCTGAACAATGTAACTGATTCCATTGAGATTAGGATGGAGGGAAATAATTTTCTTTATCTCAAAGCCTAAATTTACACTTCGTAGTACCTGACATTGAAATTGAATAAAAATTCTGTCCAACTTTTCACTTTGGTTAATTCCACCCTTCATGGTCCCTTAGGTATACAACTAGCAGCTACGGACTTAAGTGACATAGAAATGTTCCATTAATCTTCTTGGCAAGACCCTGGATATGTATTTCATATGTACAGGGTGTCCTAAAATGATGTACTCGATTTGTTTTCGGGAATAAATTCCGAATTACTCAAGCGAGGACTAATACGATGGCTCAAATTAAAGCTGAGTCTTCTGGATTACATCTCCTAAACTACCGCCGAAATCTCCGTGCTAGTTTAAAAATAGGAACCGGAAAACGAATTTTGGGGGTGTTTTAACATGGGCGTAAACGGCAGCTTCGAATCCATGCACAGGCCAAACGGTTTGTCACTCATCCATGAATTCGGACTTTTTCGAGAGCTTATAAGAAGAGCAATCTACTGTTTTGGTTAAAACTATGGATCATCTGAGAATGTGACCTCCGATGACTTGATCTTCAGAACATTAAAACATGATCTTCCGACCTTAAATATGAATTACTCTTGTCTCTGGCGGTATTTTAGGAAATGTCCCAAAGACTCAGATTTAATTTGAGCAATCATTTATAGTCCTCGCTTGAGTAGTTTGGATTTTATTCGCGAAACAAATCGAATGCATCAATTTGGGACACCTTGTACATGTCAGATTTGTTTCAGCCCTACAACCGAAACGCCACTATGTAGATCGATGAATTTGGCACCAATGCATTCCATTGCGAATTGGAATTCCCGTTGGGAAGCCGAGGCTTTGAGATTTCGTTTGCTACCAAAGTCGTCCGGATCCGCGCGCTGGTTCCTAAGATATGCGCATAGAAAAAATAGTACGATTTTTGTCATAAGCGTAAATAGAAGTTTTCGAGCCTGTAGCTCCTGAACTAAGCGGCGCAGAGTCATATCAGATAGCGCGTTTGGAAGGTATTTTACCACTAACTCACCTCATGGACATTTAAACTGAACGATGTTGACATTTTGAAGGTCAACATCAATGAGGTCATCAGGCAACCTTTGCATCACATAATTGAGTTTTGTAACGCAGTTTTAGAAAATCATGTTTTACTCAATTCAGGACTTTATCGATGAAAATAGTGAACAAGAGTATCATATGGTGTTTCGTTGGTGATATTGGGTGCGTTTACAGCGTTAATGCACAAAAACTCGTGTGGTGCCGAATATCTACAATTGTTGTTCACATGACCCGGTTGACCTCACTATGCGTAACCATTTATAACCGCAATGTCCTCAATTGACTACAAATTAGTTGGCAAAAACCTATGTCACAAAACTCAATCCTGTTGAGAAAAGGCCATCCAATGACCCCAAATTACCTCATTGATGTTGGTCTTCAAAGTTTCAACATAGTTCTTCATTTGCATAAAATGGTCACTACTCGTGCTGAATTCCGATTCTTTTCGAAAATGCTGCGTCGACAGGCCGTCAGACCATTTGACTGCACTATAAGAGGTACCATGCCCACCAGGGTGCTGATTTGAATGAATAAATTGATTTACTGCACTTTGGCAAACCGCCAACCCATACACAAATCAATTAGAAAATATTAAAATTAATTATGGATTAAAATAAAACCTAGAATTATATGATGTCGCTAGGATGATGCATACACCTGCTACACTACAAGCTTAGTTGTATTGAGCTGCACGGTACAAACGAAGATCTCAAGTAAGCAAGCAGGTTGCGAGCATTTACATTCAACTAAGTTGTATCAAGTTGGGTTACAGAATCAAAGATGACAGGTGAGCTAAAAACTTACATTTATTTACGTACGACTTTGTTGTATTGAGTTTTACTTTACCATCAGAGTCTAGCTAAAAATTTGCGTACATTTTCATACAATTTCAGTTTCAACAATACAATACAGCTTCAGATAGTCAGGAATCTCATGTAAGATATTAGAAAGTCGTGGACCCCATCCAAAAAGTTAGCAATGTTAAAAATTCCCTTAGGGACCTGGCGCGGATATCAGAATATTTTTCACAGAAGAAAATGATATGGTACCATGTGCGGTTCGAACCAGTTTGACAATCTAGGCATTGATCTTCCCTGGTCACGGCAGCAACGAAGTTGGGCTATGATGGCTAATTGCTTGGACTCATGTCCGAGTTTAAAAGATAAAGAGGTAAAAGCTCAGCGGTGAAGATACTTTTGTATCGAGGGTTACAAGAGTTGTAATTTTTCACTGTAATTCTTCATTTCTCATTCATTATTTTTATACCTGTCCTAAGTAACCCCGCAATACTAATACCCCCAATAGTTAATAAACCTACTTCGGTCCCTGGATCGATACCCTTATTTGTTTAGTGGCTTTATTGAGTAGTACTTGTATTTATTTTGTGCAGTAGTGCTTTATTAACCATACCCAATTCCACATATACATTATCAGTCATCAGTAATTAGTGATTTTATGAGAGAGCATAGAGACATTGGGAGGGATCCCCACACACACAGAGGGAAAGGTACGGCCGAGCTATCTGCAGTTGACGCTACCCATAGAGTATTTAATCTTCGTTTTAAATTGATGGAGGCGCCGAAAGACTCCTACGAATCTGTGTGTGTGCAAATATTGGTGCAGTGCGAAATCCTTGACTATGGAAACCTTCTTGAAAACTTTGAAACTCAAGTGAGAGTGTAATCAGTAGACCCTATCATGTCTCAGCCGGAGAACAGTGCAGGAAGTTAAACGTTGCAGTCTACGGAAGCGGATCGACCGGTTTTGACCCATAAGAAAAGTAAGAAGAGGCCAAACACATTGGAGAACATCGCGAGGACAGCAGGAGACTCCTTTTTCACCCCACCAGCGAAAACACCGGATCCATTGGTGTTCCCAGTGAGTAACGCCCAAGGTAGTTAGACAACTTCGAGTACACTTCCGCCGGGAGCACAGGCGGTAGTAACCCAAACATCCAGTCCATCCACATTATCCCCCTTTCCAACGACACCGAGAAGCCAGGCGGTACTTTTCCATTCTAAGTTAAAGCAGCAGGCCTTGATGATGGAAAAATCTACTGCCGACGCATCCAAACTTCAGAGTAAGGTGGGGAACCTGGATGACAACGTGTAAACAATCATCCGGAATCTTCAGATAGTAGATAACAGCACCTCGTCCCGGTTTACAGCTATTGAGACCCTACTGGATGATCAAATCTCGAGGGTGGAGAATCAGTTCACGTCAGTCGAACAACAATTTTCTAAAATGGATGGCCGACTGAATGGCACGGATAAACAGATTCGGGAAGTAAGGTCAGAAATTTCGAAATTAAGTTAGGGGGTAAAGAGAGACATTGAGACCCTGGACATCAGAGTGAACTCTATGGGCACTAGATTAGGTGGTCAAATAGTAGGCTTGGACAAAAACATGAATGCGAGTTTTGTAGATGTGAACCAAAAACTGATCAAACAAATTTTTTTGGGCAGAACAATGGAAAAACGCATAGGGGAGAAAATGGTCGAGATTGAGGACAAAATAATAGCGGATGTAAACAAGAATATAACGAGGGTGGATGAACTACTCACCGAGGAGATGTCTAACATTGGGACAAATCTACAAGGCCAGGAAACAAAGATGAAAGCCATACATAAGGGATCTCAGCGCATGATCAACATTTTGGAAGAACGAAATAAACCCGGGAGAAGGACAGAAGAGAGGAGAAATTAAATCATGTTAGTTTTGAGCCTATAGGTGGGAAAGATGGGATTGCCGGAAAACCAATTCTACGAAAGGAAAACAGAAGGATGAGCAGACAGATACAATTCCTATGTCTAGAGCCAAATCTACATATCATCGGGAGGACTTGTACGATTCAGACACATATCAGCCCCGGTCCAGGTCCAGTTCCCGGCAATCGGAACATCACGGGGCATATCGACAAAGAGACCCGAGCCCACATTCACCCCTATCATCACCTCGAGAAAACCGACGATCGCGGAGCCGTGAAAGTCACCTATGAATAGCATCGACCTCATGAGGGAGGCAAAGGAAAATTATTGCGAGAGAGCGTAGGGTCATTCGCCTCTACAGACGATCCGGAAGTCTGGGCAAACATATTCGAGGAGCAAGTCTAACGACTAGGCATAGATTGGTGCATGGCGATAACCAAATTGAAATATCTGTTTTCAGAACATACAGATAAGGATGTCAAAGACTGGGTTCGCTATTACCAACCACGGCCCTCATATGGGATTAGGAACAAGGACGACATAATGAGTCACCTTCGAACCTGGCATGCATTCCGTACATGGCTGATTGAGAGGTTTTCCAGCACCCAGAAGAGGGAATAGGCAGATATAGAGCTGGAGAATTACACATTCAACCCTAAGAAGCCAGCTTAGACGTATGTTGATGAGATTACTGGCCTAACCTTCATAAGCAAGCAAGGAGCCACCGAGGCGGATGTCCTGAAAAACCTCATGAAGAAACTACCACCGGACATACAGCACATGCTTATGATTACCGGAGCCAAAATGCAGAAGATGCAAGCAGAGGTTCCGTCCGAGGATCAAGTTCGTTACTTCCAACCTAGATCTGGAGGTTGTGATTATTGTGGAGGGAGTCATTTTGTGCGTGAATGTCAAAATTTCCCACGCGGCATCGCGGAGGCCAAGCGGATGAACCCGAGCCAAAGGGAGGATCAGATTAGGCAAGTGATCTGGATGGCAGCACGGATGGCCAACCCAACTTTCAGAGGACATGGAGGCTATCAGGGCCGAGGATCAGGATACGGACGGGGAGGATACAGCAGAGGTTATTATAATAACGGTCAACAAAAAATTCAGCCTGAGGGTCAAGGAACTTCATCGGGTGGGCCAGCTGCCCCTGTCATGAATTTGCCTAACAAGTCGGGAGCCAAAAACGCCACGGGGTCGTCAAACTGAAGGGTGTGGTCGATCGGGACGAATACACCAATCAGTTATTTGAATTGAGCCCAACATCGGATTAGGACCCTAATGAGGATTGCCCTAATTAAAACATGCAACTTAATCCTATTATCCATTCTACACAGACCAGCAGTCAGAAAAAGAAGAAGAGGAAAAAGAAGGCGCACGGAAGGAGAGTGAAGGGGCCTCATCAGAGGACACCGACCTTTCAAAGCAGCAAGAGGGAAAGGATGAGAATTACCTGAAACGAAATGAGGAAGAAATAGAGCAGCGATTCCAGGCAATTATGCAACAACAAATTTTAACATGGAAGGAAGAAGAAAAGGAGCAGCGAAGAACGGAAACAAATGAGATCCTGGAACGAATTAAAATCATGGACGAGTGGCAACAGTCACAGAAAACTGCCATGGAGGCATTCGTACAGAGAGTACATCAGCAACAAGGGGAAGCCGCTCACATGATGCAACAACAAATCTCCGGGGTCCTACAAACTATCCAACAACAGCAATCTAACTTTATGCGGGCTATGGAACAACAACATGAGAGCGTCATGAAGGCAAACAACAGGAAACAAAGTTCGTAGGAGCCATTGCGGAACAAGTCCCATTCATAAGGGATTTGGAGGAGAAGATGGAGTAAATGCAACAAATTCATGCGGAAAAATTTGTAGAAGTACAAAAACAGCACTAATTGTTCATTGATGAACGAAGAGAGGCTGAAAGTAAAAGGAGTGAGAATCGGAACAGGAGGACCCGGACAACATAGATTCCGGCAGGAGTTGAAGAGGTGCTAGGAGGGAGCGGAGATGAGCCCAGCGGAGATAAAGCTTGCCTAGGAAGCCGTCACCCAGGAGTTGGGGATGCCCAGGGTTTGAGCTTGGACACTTCCAGCAAAATTCAGCGTCCCCCATGACCCTATCGACTTGGCTAGCGAAACCATCACAGAGGTTCGGTCACCAATCCCCGATCATCACCCCCACCATCAATTCAGTTTCTCCCTTGACAGCACTGCCAAGAATTGTGGAAGAGGAGCCAGTGACACTTTTAATTGGTCGACTTGAATCCCAAGGACGTCCTTCAGGATTGATCACCCCGAAGTCAGATGCTCCTGGTGGAATTCAAGACCCAACGATGGAAGAGACTGGTCAACTTGTGAGCCATGATTTAGAAGGTGCGGAGAAGGGAAAAGGAGCGGAACGATTGCGGGAAGCTGAGGAAAACTTTGGAACTTGGATCACGGGTACATTGCCAACTCCTGCGGAACTGGTTGGAACCATCGAGACTTGTGTGGCGGCGGCGGGGAACGACAAAGCCACTGAGGGGGATAGTTCATTGGATCAGCGGTTGAATTGTGCAGTGCGGAAGAAGCCTGTTTCGGGGGAAGACTTCAGGATTGAAGCGCATGAATCGCAGAAGGGTGGACAGGAAGTCAACCTACCTAATCCAGTAGTCATGAGTGGAAAAAGAGGACCTAACCGCATAAGACTGTTCGAAAGGCGTAAGGTTTCAGCAATTACACCTTTAACTGTGGAGAATAATTTTTAGGATAGGAAACCAGAGAGACCTATCCAGGGAGAGGAGCGGGAAGAAATTTCAAACCTTGTATTCGGAGAAGGTTAAGGGGCTCTAAACCGAATCAAGCCCATGAGTCCAGTCATTTCGCCGTTGCTGCGACCCAAAAGGAGTACGGATCTGTTTTCGCTGTACATTAATATGGAGCATTATTTGGAAGAGGCTGCAGAGAAGGATAAATTTACGAGGAAGGAGGATCCATTCGGCCCTTGAATACTGCTGGTCGAAAGAGATGAGATTCTTGGAAGGAAGGGACGGTCCCGACGTACCCTCAACCCCCGAGAGACCCAAAAGAGGATAAGAATAGTGTAAGAGTATGGCAGTATACTACTATCAACTACAGGAGAAATTGGACAAAGAGTGAGGAATGGACACGGAGCTTTCGGATGTAGGGTGGCCCGAACCACCAGAGATCACTCATCGGCGGGTAATGCTAACTAGTGTTCTATACCGGGACCTAAATCTATGAAATGAGGTTACCAGGTCATCCCTACAGTTACCCTCTCTACGGAACGGTGGATACGGGAGCATCGATCAATACGATGTCCTATGAAGTAGCAACCCTAATTCGAAAGATTGCACCCTACGCCATGAGGATAAAGAAACTTAATAAACCTTTGAAATTTACATAGCGAGGATAACAAGAAAGCGATCCTACATTATACACATACATTCTACACACATCCGAATACGGGGAGGATAAGCATTCTGAACACGGAGTTTATTTTGATACGGAATGCCGCGAAAGGGGATCATCTTGGGGTTACCTTTCCTCTCATGGATGAGAGCCAGAATTTCTTCAAGGAATCATCAAGTGGATTTGGACGGCCCTAGCGATCTGAGCGAAGGGGAAAGTATTCCAGTGGATGAGGATGATACAGTGTGGCACGTACTAAGAACCACACGGGAGACTAGAACGGAAGAAAGCACGGCCGTGGACGTAGAAGATTTGCGGTTTACCCATCCGGAAGAGAGCACTGATGAAGGATGGGAAGTGAAAGAAACTACGGAGGAGGGTGATGACTTGCTCTATCAGTTTGATGATCCTATGGAGTTGAAAATTGCTTTCCCTAGTTCGTGTTCAAGCAGTGCAGAAGATATAAAGCGACCTGTACGAGATAATATTCGGAGAACTTTAATACACACACGCCAACCGTATGATATCCCATCAATGATCCTGCGGGAGATCATAATCTATTCGGAGACTCACGATTTGACTGGAGATTTTGTAGTTACGCCTACATGCCGTGCGGAATCATGGAACCTGCTGGAGGCGATCCTCAGATTTGAAAAGGGCAACGCTAAATCGTTTGTTTTTAACCATACAGAGGAGCCATTGGTCATGACTACGGTGAAATTTCTGGGATTAGCTGAGGAACTCCCGGGAGAACCTAAAGAGGGATCAAATATGGAGGAACCACCCCTGGTAGAGACGGGAGCATTGTTGACCCGACCCTTCACGGAGGAAGAGCGAGCCACTACGCGGAAGAAATATCCACCGGTGACGGATGAAGAGTTTCGTCGATTTAAGTTGGATCCTAATATCGGGGAGGAGCAGAGGAACAGGATCCGGAGTTTTTGGACCGAAAAAGACCTGCATTTGCTTTCCGGGAGGAGGAATTTGGAAATATCAAAGGAAGAAAGGTGATGATCGACACGGGAGACACGTCTCTAACTACTCTACTACTAAAGAACAGCTACTACCCGTGGAACGCGCCAGTCTTCCTGGTCGATAAGGGATCCCTCGACGCCCCGAGAAGAAAGGAAAAACGGATGGTGGTGGACTTAAGGAGCCTGAACAAATTAACCACCTCAATGGAGTACTCGCTATCCAATTGTGCATATATGCTTCAGCACGTCGGAGAATCTTGAACCTTTGCATCAATGGATGCCTGGCAAGACTTACCAGTTGGAATTGGACCCCGGGAGCCAGGCGAAAACCAAATTCACAGTGAGATCCGGAAGCTACATGTTTGCCAGGATGCCTATGGGATGGAAGTCGAGCCCAATGGTGTATCAAGCCACAATGGATCAAATCTTGGGACCTCTCCGCTGGCATGGAGCCATGTTTTTTGTGGATGACATCATCGTGTATGCGCCTGACTTTGAGATCCTGGAAGGAAAAATGGAAGATGTCTTCGATCGGTGTCTCCATAATGGCCTTTTAAGCCTGAAAAATACAAATTCGGGTTTTCAGAATTAAAGTTTCAATGTAGTATGTTTGTTAAGACATATTTTGACCCCTGAAGGAGTACGGGTAGACCCAGCCAAAATTGCAGCCATTGAGGATTTCCCGCCACGGAAAACGGCGAAACAGGTCCTCCGATTTTTGGGGATGTGCAACTACTACAACCGGTTCATTGAGAAGTTTACTGAGCTGGCCCGACCCATCCGGAAATTAGTGGCTGGAAATAAACTTCTTCCATGGACCCCTGAGGCGGTGGCAGCATTCGATGAGCTGAAGAAGAAGATGACAGAGGTTCCTTGCCTAGTTGCGCCTGTGAAAGACTCCAAGCTGAGGATAACGACGTATGCAAGCAGATATGAGATTGGAGGTGTGTGTGAACAATTAGCACCTGGAAATGACGAGTATCGACCCCTAGCATAATATTCTCAAGCCCTAACTGAGACCGAGCAGCGATACTCAGTAACCGAGCGGGAATGCCTAGCTATCGTGCAAGCTTTGAAGAAGTTCCGGCACTTTTTCCACGGGAGACCCTTTGAAATCCTCTTGAATCATGTGGCCATGTTGAATCATTTCCAAGGAGGCCAAGCTGTCAGCCCCTCATGGACGGTTGGCTCGCTGGATCATGCAGATTGGAGCCTACGACACAGTTATCACTAACAAGAAAGGGAGAAGCATTGTTGTGCCTGATTGTTTGTCACGCCAGCTATTGCCAAGGATAGAGAGCAATGAGGATGATGAGGAGGAAGTTGTGCGGATCATCCATGAGCAAGAGGAGCCAGAGGTGGAGAATAAATTCCGGAACCTGGTAAAATACAACGCCAGGGAATTTCGATTGACTTGTGGGGAAGAGGAGCGCGACAGTTTCCGGAAGGAAACTCCAGCGGAAGGATACGTTCACGTCCCGAATCATCGAAAACCTTGTTAAGGATGCGGAGCTGGCTTTAGAGGAAACGGGAGATGCCCTGTCGGACATAGACAATTTGGACGCGGAGCCTATATTTGGGGAGGAATATGCCATTATAAAGGGTATGCTATTCTACTGTAATGATCAAGGCCTAACTAAATGGAGACTTGTGGTGCCAGAGGGAAAGAGAAGGGAGGTTCTCAGAGCCGCCCATGATTCCAAGGATGGAGGTCATTACGGTCTTTTCAAAACCTATGTGGCTCTCAGGCGGGATTTCCATTGGCCAGGGACGTATAAATTTGCCAAGAATTATGTGAGGAGCTGTGAGATTTGCCAGATGAGTGGAAATCTATCAAGAACCGCCAGGGGCATTTCTACCCAAAGGAACCCCCTACCCGAGTTTGTCAGCGGATCGCAGTTGACTTTATTGGACCCTAATCTGCAACCCCAAGAGGAAACCAGTACGCGTTGGTCACGATTTGCCAGTTGTCACGGTTCATCATGACAGTCGCTACCCCTAGAGCCAGATGGATGCGGCAAGGATTTTAAGAAAACATTTTGTGACTCGTTTTGGCATCCCGGAAGAAATTGTGTGTAATAATGGAACTCATTTTACAGGGAAGGATTTTACAAAAACAGTGCCTATAGTTGGGAGTGAAAATGGTTTTTACGACCCCGAGGAATCCGCAATCCAACAGAATCGTGGATCGACACAACAGAGCCCTGAAAGGATACCTGCGGGAATTTCTGGCAAATAAGCGACTGGAGGAATGGGGCCAGCTATTAGATGAAGCCTGTCATTCGATCAACCTACAATCAAAGAAGTCCACCGGAGGTTATTCTGCGTATGATTTAGTCTATGGTTGGTTACCCCGCTGAAAAACGGATGCAACCATGCCACGACTTGAGCGACCTATGCCTCGGGAAGTGCAGGAGAATCAACGCCTGGAAAGAGTGGAGTTGGCTCGAGAGAAAACAATGAAGGATCAACAGAAGAGAAACACGACGAGGATCTCAAGGAATGTGAGCTGAAAGTGGGAGACCAAGTACTGATTGAGGAATCCGCCCGCCATAAGATGGGAACTCGGTATACTAAATTTGGAACCATCCAGGAGAAGAGAGGAGAAGTCGGATTCATTGTCAAGCTGGATGACGGCTGGGAGAGGCGGATATCAGCTCGACATTTGCGGAAATTGGAGGGGTCAGAAGTCAGGGATCCAGGGTCAAGCTCAGACTCGGAGGAAGTCTTAAGACCTTTACGGGGTCCGATGGTAGCAACCATTCCTGTTAAGACACCTGAATACATTTATGAAGTGGAAACTCAACAGATCGTGAGTGCAGTGGAGACTAGCAGCCCGAGATTTTCTCTCCAGTGTGACCCGCCTAGAAGGAACAGGTTCCTAAGGATTATCACCAGCGGCCGAGAGCGGACAATGACTATATTCCTACTCGCAACCAGAGGGTGATTAGTATTCCCACGGGAGTGCAGACGAGAGCACACGTACGGACAGAGCACGGGAAGGAACAGAATCTACAGCAAAGAGAACCAAGGATGGCTGGACCAGTGGAGGGAATGGAACAGCGAGAAGTGCCAGGCCTTTGCCAAAACACAGCGGAAGTACCCATGGAGCAGGCGGGCAGTTCAACGGAGCCGCCGATTTCCACCTTTCGTAGCCCAGATGCTGGAAAATGAATCGGAATCGGGGGATCGACTGGGAGAATCGGGTGGAATGAATGTTGAGCGAATGGAGAGTATGTGTGTGAAGAGTGCAGTGTGTGAATCCTCTGTTCCTATCCCACCGAATCTAAATAGTTCCTTGTCCTCATCCTCATCTTGTGAGCCTTTGATTTTGTCCCCAAAAGATCCTAGTTTTTACCCACCGAGGAAAATTGCTAATCTGACTACGATTACTCCTTCACAGTCTCGAGTAATTCAGGATATATTGGATCCCGGAGGAACACCGTCCAGCCTGGAATTGCCTCGAGATGCTATTTTGGAGATGCTACAAACCACCTCGGAGCAGAGAGGACCTGAGAAGCCAGCCGGAAAAGTGCCAGTCATAAGGGATGAGGAGGAAACTCAGCAAATGGAGGTTCAGACGCCTGAGGGGAGAGGACAGTTTTTCGGACGGAGCATATTTAGGGAAAATTGGACCGCCTAATGCCGAAACGAGAGACATTGGAGAACATGCGGTGATAGACACTGGTGAACCTGTTTTGAATTCATCGAGTGCATCGGTGACGCGAGATGATGAACCTAATGATGAATATTTTGAGTGTACTAGTGGAAAAGAGGGAGTGAATATGGAGGTTCATCATCTGGTCGGAGTTCAGTCGGAACATAATGAAGTGAATCCAGGTGGACCTGACACGCTCGAATTTCAGACCACACCAGCAGGGAAGATTACAGATCAAGAGGATGGGGAGGAAACTGTTGTGGGCGCGGGGATGGAGAGAGCATATGAGTTTGAAAAGGAGAAGAGGAATCATTCTGCTAGCTCAGAGCAGGAACTGCACTCGAGTCAGGAGAAAATGATGGACCATTTGGTCGAGACCACGGAGCAGCAATCTGATGTTTTTCTGGGCCCTAATGATGGTGGGAAATCTCGAGGTGTCTATTCCTGAGTCAACACGAGATGAAGTTGAAAATGTGGAGAATCCTAAGACGGCGGAAGTTGAGGCGGAAGAACCAAATGCGGGGGGAATCATATCTCTACTCACTTGCAAAACGGCAGCACGGAACCAGTTATCATTGGGACTCCTGAGGGGAGCCGGGAAGACCAAGAGGAAAAAACTGCAGCAAACATGATGGAGAAGCCGAATTCATCATTAGATGGAATGGCAGATGCAAATCCTGGAAGCCACTCAAGGACCCGGTGGAGCTGGAAAAACAGGAATATGCAGTGTTTGGTCAGAAGCTCAGGAACTACAACCTCTTAAGAGTTGCATTCGGAAATCGCTTCCTGTCCGAGTGAAGAAACATGTTTCCTACCGTATCCCTTCCCCCGCGAGACTTATTCGGGTGAAGACAGTTCCGCCTGGGATGGGGATGAACCTGGAAGTTGGAGATATCGGTGGATAGTTCGCGACTGCAAAACCCCACAGGAAAGCATCGAAGCTTGGATGGAATATAAGAGTGTCCTGGGGAGAAGGGTAGAGCCACCTGAATCGGATCAAAGACCTGATTTTAGTCCTGAGACGCCACCACCTGTACCTGATTTTGACGATCGTCACATGGAAGATCAACTCAGGGGCGTGATGGGAATTTATGCATAAAATCTACAGGAAGTTGCGGAGGAGTTAGCGGGGTACATGAAATGGCCGGAGGACTATGTACTTTATAAATTACTCCAGGAAGCCAATGTTGAAGCGGCAATGAAAGCGGTATTGGAATGCCCTAATCTGAACCAATGCAGTGGGAAGCCAGAGCAGCCATCTCCGCAGCCGCCAATAATTTGAATCTTCGACGACCGGGAGTGACAGAGGAAACTCCTATCGAAAGGGCTAGAAATGTTATCAACGTTATAAGGAAGCGTGGTGCTAGAGCTGCGGGCCTGGTAATTAATGAGGAAGGATGGACTGGTTTTTCAGGAGGTCATCAGGCTTGGGCGAACAGAGTCATAAATCCGGAGCCAAATCCACCGGAAGAGAACACTGACCGATCCGCAACCCCAACTGGAGCAAGACACGGCCACGCAGACGGACCCTATCTTTCCCAGGGCTAGAGGACATGGAAACGGACGAGCAGGAATGTGCTTCAAGACGGGAGGAAGCCACGGAGGATTCTCCCAATCAGCCAGACCAGACGTCCTCCACAGATGTCGATAGGAGAACCCCCAGTCTTGGAGAACCTACCATTATTAGCCGCGGCGGTGGGAGTGATACCGGATAGATCCCCCTCACCAATAATGGATGTGGAAGCCGGAGAAAGGGGACAGAGTCTGGTGGTTGGGAAGCTGGGTCATTCATGACGAAATTTATGCTTAATTTTTGTTTGCTCAAAATGTCAGAGCCACCCCGGATCGGAAGGCCCTGCATTCGTGCCTACACCCAGCAGCGGAAGTGATAGCATTTTCGGCATCTTTTCCATTGTCTCGGGAAGATCCAACGGGGGGCATCGTCATCCAATTTCCAGACCTGGAGGAGGAAGTTTTGTAATCCGGGGAATTCGTGATTTCGGAGTACGAAAGTGCGGCAGAGGAAAACCAAAATGATGGTGATCCATATCCTGAAGGGCGCGAGACGGAACAAAACAAACCGTCGAGAAATGAAAACCAAGGAGGAAACGAAGTAGAGGAGGAGGAAGTAATTATGCCTGTGTATGAATCCGAGTTGGAGAGACCTACGCGGTCGGAAACCACTGGGATAGAGCTGAATGATAGCGCCGAGGCCTTGCAAAACCTAGCTGAGCTGATTTATAGGAGTGGAGCATTCGACAGTCCGGACAATTCCTTGGGAGAGGAAACTGTACTGGAGCCGATAATTTCCGAACCTGATGAACGTTAGCCTGGAGATAGTCCTGAGGAAAACAAGCGTGAGAAGGTGAGAGCCAGATGGAAGGTCACGAAGAAAGTCAACCGGCAGCCGAACCTATCGTCCCCGTAACCCCTGAGTATAACGAGGCGGAGCAGGAAGAGTTTCGATCGGGGGAATCGGATTCATGCAGTGACATTTCGGAAGAACAGCGCGTCAGGATCCAGTCGAAAATCTTTCGACGTGACATAGCGACCCCGGAATCGGAAAAGAGTGATTTTATATTGAAGAGATCCAGGAGCAACGGACGGAGGAATCTGTGGCACTGAAACAGGATCAGGAACGAGAGGAAAACTGGTCGGATGATTTTAAAGGCCTAGCCGCTTTATCTGAGGATCCTACGATGAATCATGCAAGGTTTTCGGCAGAAAATCGGGAGAAGACATCGAAAATGGAGAAGTCAAAGCAGGAAAATAATAGCCCATCTTTATCCCTCGATTACGGGTCAATGCCGTGTATATCACCCATCCGTGACATTGCAAGGAACTCGAATACGTCGGATCTGGAGGATGAAGCAAATCCTCCACCACTGGAGCCACAATCGGACATATATACAGTAGACCCCATCATGGAAAACCTGGAAGACAATCATGAGGACATTTCTGAAGTCTCCTTAACCAATAGCAGGTGGGGAGACAAGTCAGAAGTGGAGGACCAGCTAGAAGAACTGCCAGGCCCATCTTCCGTATACCTAGAAACCTGCGTGGAAGCCATTGAGACGACAACTTCACATCAGAATGTTATGCAAAGCGAAGGAAGAGGAGATCCCACATCCATCATTTACTTAAATAACCCTGAATTCTCTCAAGGCGAGAGCGAGCAACATTCTTACTCGGGCAGTGGCCAAGGAACCCTGGGGAGGAAAAGACGGAGGAAAAGTTTTTCCATCCCGGAAACCAGCGGTACCGAAAGTGAAGAGAGTAGTCCCCCTAAACGTGAGCGTAGACTTGTGGATCGTTTTGTAGCAGAGGACTTTAGGAATCGTAAGCCAAGGAGGGAAACGCTCAGGTGGATCTATAGTGCTCATAACCTGATCATTAGTTGTGCTGTGAGGCAAATAAGTGGGTTAGGCCCGGAATGACATTTAGAAGGGGTATGGCGCAAGTTGCAAATCGGTTCAGGCTGGATGCCGGGTGGTTGGACACGCATTGTAAGTGTGCTTTTACATGGTTTTCGGGAGCATATAGTGCGGAATACCCACGCGTTCAGGATGTGCACATTAATCCTCGATGTAAATCAAGGAAGTAATTTTGAGGTCCTTTACCTTTCCAGCTCGTCAGCGTCAAGAGTACATGGACTGAGCCGAGGGATTTTGTTCTCACGGCAGGTTGCCATACCATAAAGATACACCAGCGGCTATTATGGGACATTCAGAAGACAAAGAAAAAGACTCCGACGTGCTGGGTAGCCCTACAGCTGAGAGATAATTCCTTGGGGCACTATCTGGATAATTTCAAGCGGATCATTTACAGCCGTTGGAAGTGTCATCTTTACATGAATGAACAGCACGCCAAGATTAGTTTCCTGAAGGCATTGGGTGCGGACAGCAGTGTAGTTGAGAGCTATCGGGACGCATCAACTTACTTGTATTTGGAAGGGATAAAAGAAGAATCAGAGTGAAGTGTGCGGGAGAACATTTTAAGAAGTGCAGATAGTTCAGTCAACAGGGAGTAGAGGGGTAAAAGAGTTGTAAGATGAGATGTCGAGATAAGATGTGTGAGAGTGGAGCCCCAGGAAGCGGCAGCCGAGGTTCCAATCCCTCCTGCTAATGAGCCTGAATCTTAAGTTGAACCAGAGAACGAGCCAAATGATGCGCCTTCGGCGGAGGAAGAGAGAGAGGTGCTGGAGGAGATCCTTGAGGATCTGGTATCATTCGCAAATCCGGGAAACCAGGAGCTGCTGCAACGCACGAAGGAAGAGATCGAGGAGAACCTTCGGAAAGCTATCGAAGAGGGAGTTCAACTGGTCGACCATCTGAACTTGAAGAGAGGGATGAAGCGACTGGGATAAAGAAGTGGAGCAAGAACGTGTTAACAAGGAGCAGTGGTAATCTTTATGCAGTAGGGAGTGAAGTAAGGAGGTAGTCGCTTCTGAGGCTCCACTCTCACACGCGGTGGATACTCATAACTGTGGAGGGGAGGTCCCTCCACAATTTGTCCAGTTCGGATACGACGATACACTTCTTTTAGAGTGCCCCCACCGTGGGTGTGGACGAATCCCCTTTCGTCATCCCGGAAATTTCGAAGGGCCTCCGGGCTCCCGCATACAAAGATCAACCCATACAGTGGGTCGGATTCAGCCAACTGATCCAGAGCCTTGCCGCTGAAAATTTGAAAGCGCTCCTGCGTACATTCAAAGATTCTCTGTACGTCCGGCGTAGGTAATGCCAAGGCTCGGCGAGATCGCATGTCCAGCCGATAAGACTCAGGGCACTCCTTGTTAGGATGGCTTCCTCCGTCGCAGAGTCGACACCAGTAGGGTAGCAGGTCGAAAACGTCATAGGGGTGGGTTACAGTATCTCCCAGGAAACCGTAGGCCTTAGGGATTTCCCTCTTCCGATCCACCTTGATCTCCAAGTACTGTTCTGCTGCCCTCCGATTGACCCACAGGTTCAAAATGCGGTGCGTCTGGCTGACCTCAAGGGGTCTTCCCGTGATGGTCATCATTCGCACCCCGGTGGTTTTGCTCCAGAGATATTCGAAATCGATGACCACATGATATTTCATCTGTAGGATCTGTATCAGGGTCATTCTGTTCCCGAAGAGCACATTCGTGACCGCGGTATACGTAGGACGAAACAATAGGGTCTTCTGGACTTCGCGCGTAGGATCCAACCCGTTCAGATGGACCATGAGCTTGTTCTCATACTCTCGCACATTGGGCTCTTGCTCCTGGAACCAGTCCACACGAGTCGAGAGTCCTCGGAGACCCGCCGCAGTCCACTTCCCTTGGTGACGGAGCCCCTCCTCCTCGAGACGGCTCGAAACTTCTTCCCTTCCTTCGCTTTGACCTCTCTGCCGCACCGTCATCCCCTCATAGCATGCCAGAAACTCCTTTTCCCTCTCATCATCAATGACAGGACGTAGAAGGATCTTATCCAGGTGCGCCGAAAGGGTCTCTGCCTCTCTGAGCTCCCCTCGTCGCATTTCGTCACACCAGCGTCTTCGGTCTCTGGGATCAAGCCTTGATCCTGACGCGGGCAATGACGGGGCCATGCCGGGTTCTTCACATAACTTTGCACATCCTCCACCATACTGTAGAGCATTCCAACGTCATTAGCCATGAACCATAAACTCCTCTCATAATCCCATTTACTCCGCTGCCGCTGATCTCACTATTCCTCCCTTTCATAAATAACATTCGAACCCCTCCTTTCCACTTAGAATAAAAATATTACCTATAAAAGATACACTTACGCTAGCTCCAAGAACAGCCATAATTCTCTAAACAACTTTGCCTGAGCTGGATCTAGACCTAGCGGGGGCTTTCCTTTGTACAGAGCATCTCTCACATGTGGCAACAGGGATCCATACACATTTTCAACTACCAGCGAGTTCTCTGGGGTCGACTTGACAGCTTCAACCCGTCTTTGCGAAATAAATAATAATCGATGAACGTAGATCCACTGCTCCTCATCTCTGGTATGGATCGTATAATCCGTTGTCCCTGCATCCGTCGCCAAAACACTCTGGAACACCCGTTGTTCCGGTGGGGAATAACCGCTGCCGGCATGCATCTCGAAGTACGTATCTCTCGCAGCGTACAAAAGGCTCAGGACGTATTCCTCTCAGAGCATCTTCCTCCTCGACCGTCAGCACACGAATGTCGTTCTCCTCATGCCGCGTCGTTTTCCACTCCGCTGTGTGTGCAGATTGGAGAGGGGCTCTTGAGCAGGGGTGGGCGTGGCTTATCCTCAGTTGTCGTTTTTGCCCGCGTAACTCTGCTATGACTATGCTCCCTTATTACCTCCTGTTACCTTGATGCTCTGTACTCAGGATCCTTACAATACTCATACCCCCAAACTCTCCTTTGTGATATCCATATACTACTGTGTATCTCCTATAGAGCTCTCTCCATATTACCTCAATGCGTAGGATTACCAATAATGTAGGGTACCCAACGCCAGCCTCCCTTAAAACTATGAGAGGTTAAAATTACCATATAGTACCCAACAGCGGGCCAAAACAAATAAGAAAGTTATGAATACGTTACAGTTTTACATCGAGGGCTCTACATTTTGGTTTATTATATTTAGAACTTGATGACAGACGGTCTCATATTCCGCCATTCATTCTGGATCCATGGCCAGAAACCCAACGTATCATCAACTTCTGTATTCCCTCATGTTTAGCTGGGGTCAAGTTCACCACTGCGATTGCGTAGAGAATCTTCTCGAAGGTGTCCAAAAACTGACCCAAGAGGCTCTCCTCCAAAATGAGACAACGTTGGGTCTCCAGGACTTGCTTCCCTTCCTCCTGGAACCACCAAAGGATCACCAGTTTACAATTGATTATGTAATAGATTGACTCATTTCAAAAGCCTTTCTTCAGTCTACCCTGGGATTTATATTCCCTGACTTTAATGTAATGGTGTACTTTCGTGAAATGATTTAAATAGTAGAAGAACCTGATTTTCGTGCAAAGTGAATCTCATACATGGCCGTCCCCAGGACGGACTCTGTTGTTGTGCGTGTTGTTATTTAGAACGAAATATATTTTAAATGATTGTATAGCCTGAGTGGAATTTTTTGTAGTTCCGCAATGTAAAAGTGAAAAAATTCAGAATCCTATGTTATTAAATTCATCTAATAATATTCATAAAACAATATATTAAGACCAAGTCAAAAGGAAACAACTGACGCAAATCCAGTTGGCGTGTCCATCAATGACGTCATAAGAGGGGTCAGTAGTGGATGGCTCAAAGTCTTCCAATTAAGCCCTTAAATGGGAGACGTCATCATTAGGGGTAAGGGGATGTTCACATATTACGTCATCACTTACACGGAGGGAGGGGTCAGAGTAAAATGACGCTTTGAGAAAACTCCTACGGTGACGCTAATGGAGGCAGGGTGGGTTTAAAATTTGGCCAAAAAAGATGACGTAACATGTGAACAGCTGCAAAAGTTCTGAAATTTTTATGGTGCGAGTTATGGACAGCCCCTATTGTATCTCGAATTTTCACACTTCGTAGGCACTGCAAAGGGAGAGAACAGGTCAGGCGGTCTCCAAAAAAAGTGAAGATACGATCGGATTCTCCGTAGAATTTTGTATTTTGGTAACAAATTTTGCATCCTTGTTGTTGACTGAGGGCTTTTTTAAAAAGCCAAATCTTTTTTAAAATTAAACGTTTTTTAAAAACGCTAGAGTCATAACTTGAAAAATTTTACCTTCGACCTGAAGTCACTCAAGTCCTTAGTCAAGTCAACATTATGGAAAGCCCAATTTTTTGCTGAATAATTTTTTATCTCGGGTCATGTACCTAGGCTAAAATTCAGACTTTTGGTCCAACTTAAAATCGAGCTTTCCAGGTTAAAACTAATGATGATATTAGCCTCTCCATGAAATTGGATCATGTAATGATGAAGTAAGTTTGATATCTGTTTTTGCCCTAAGGTTGTAGCTTAAAGTCAAATCTGAACGAAAGTGACACTTTCAAGTTTTTCATTGTCGAGGGTAAACTGCTGGGTACATAATATTTTGCTTCATTTTAAAAGAAACCCCGAAAACTAATATTTGTGGTAAACTTACATTTAGGTTATTATGACGTTGACCTCGGGTCTTAAGCGAAAGTTCAAATCACAAATTGCACTTCCTATGTTTTTGACATAGGGTAATGCATTCAATTATAGAATCTTATAGTGATTTATATGCAGTTGCGCACTATACAATTAAAATGATTCCAAAATTTATTCATTCAAATTCATCGAAGTGGAATAGAACGTTTTATTTACATTTTTTAAAATATTTATTAACAAAGTAGTCAATTGATGCGGTAGAAAGTACTAATTTTCATCGGAGGGTGTAGCTAAAACGGCGCGACAACATCAAAGGATAAACAACACTCCTCAGTAGATATAACGAAAATTTACCCTTTTGCAAACGGATACAGCGTGAATTCAACCGAAAGCTAGACAGGCCAATAATAATAGTGAAATAAAGTTTGTGATGACTTCATGGAAACAAATGATTGTTCACGACCAATTTAAAAAAATTACACAACCACGAGAAGTAACTGTCAGCGGATAAAATAACTAGCGCTATTATGCAAAAAATTACGGCGGTAGAATGAGCCTAAATTTTCAAAAGCGGCGTTGTATCTTGGAAAATCATGTGAAGGCAGGGCTGATTGCTTGCCCGCAGCCAAATATCCTGATATCGAAATTTTCTTTCATCTGTATAGCCTAACATGACACGGATAGCAATAACATTCAGGTTCGACCTCTAGAACTATTTTAATACAAGTAAAAACCTGTCGGCCGGCATCTGCTATGTACGCAAGTTTAGAAAAACATAAATACGTTAGATTAAAACCAATTAGATGGTTGCAAACTGATGCAGTTCCAATAGTGAACTAGAATTTTCACACATCGTAGGTAATGCTGATGAAGGGAAGAAGTAGGGCGGGCGTCCGTAGGACGGCATCCGAATTGCAGTTTTAGATTTGACCCGCGTTTTTCAGGTGAGGTTATGCTTTAATGCGAATGAATCAGCCAACTATTTAATGCTAGTAGACATTTAAAGTAAACGGTCGTTTAATCCAAAATTTTAAATTTCGTAATTTCGTATTTTGAAAATTGGCGGTCTAATTTCTTTTAACTAACTTTTAGGAGCAGTTGGGGAGCCTTCATTTTTGGTTGTTGGTGTAAATCAAATTGCTTCATTAAATTATCACGACAATCTATAGTCAGATGCCACATGCACATCAACATAAAAACGCAGCATGGTGAAAATTGAGACGAATAACGAATAGTACATATAAAGTGGTGTTGGCAATCTGAGTTCAAAGATTAGGCTTCGGTAAGAAATGGCGACTGTGCTAATTCTCATGCCTGTGAATATTTTATTATTTTTTCATGAAAAATTATTCCTAGACTTTAATCTAATTGTTCCTTATGTTATTTGGCAAACTGTCGCGTGTACACTGATATCTTGCCAGTTAAAGTCCATGCATAGTTAGCTGGTACATAGACACTTGCCTCACTGACACTAAGACATAGAGCAACCCGATTTTTAAACTCAATCATACGGCAAAGGACGTTCTAGTTATGGGATCATCGAGTTTTACATAGCTGTAGCAGCTGTCTAAGGTGAATCAATAATTATGAAGTGATTGAACTTCTTGGGGGAGAAGTAAATGTTGCAGTTTTAACCATTTCTACAATAATCGGGTATGAATTTGCGCTACTAATGCCTGAAATCCATTCCCACTTAGGTTATGATATGAAGAGAAAAATGTTATTTTTATGACTTAGGTTGTAACAGATGAAATGATCCACTTGGAATGATTAGAATGTTCAAGGGGATCGGTAGCAGATTTTATTTCGACAAAGCTGGAATAATAGGATTTTTTAAATTCATAAATGGGATCCGTACATTCTTCGCATACTATTATTCCAAAAACTACACTAAAACCTCGTAGTGTTGCACAAACACCTTTGCGCATCTCTGTTGCCAGGATGCAGAGCGATTCCCTGAAGCCGGCGCTTCGGAAGTCTGAGTACTGGCTGGTATCTGTAGATATAGAGATACCACAGGACACCACAAACATGTGAACATATGCGTACAGTTCTAGCGCCGGTTATGCACGTGCAGTACGGCGGATACAAGTTGGCCGACGGCCGAAAATTTACGGTTCAAGTTCAAGTTAGCCGAAGTGAAAGACTCAATTTGGCCGAAGATCCGAAATTCTTGTTCAAGTTAGCCGAAAATTCCGAAAATTTTCGGTTCAAGTTGGCCGAAAAATTTCGGCTAAAACATCAAGTTTTACATATTCCGAGCACAAATCATCGTGATTATTATTGTCACACCACGGAAGGGAAATTAAGGCGTAAAAAGTTCTGTATTTAGACAACTATTACATTAATGAGAGATGCTCCCTAAAGACGAATATAAAACTAGATCAAACCAAATTTTCCCTT
>WJFA01000791.1:0-29384 GCA_009870155.1 Pseudobourletiella spinata
CACACCCACAAGTACATATTGCAAGCCTATATAGTGTAACAACCACACGGTATAGGTATAGCGTACGTGCAGAAACCCGTTGACATGACACTTGACCCACTTCCGGACAAGTGACAATGCCCATTCTCGAACTTAGACCATTTTTTGCTGTGCTGAAGACGCTTGGGAACAAAAATGTCGCCAAACTTGCTAAATACGCTTCTTATGCTGTAGAAATTAAAAGTGGTTGTGCACAAAACTTATAACCTGCAAAATGCAGGTTAATAATAGTCTAAGGTATGATGCTTAGGTTGAAAAAATTCTGCAATCCGATTCAAGCGGTAGTAGCATGAACATTATATATAATACTCCGTGTACCATATTAGTATCTACATGAAAAATTGTAAAGTGAAGTCGTTCGCACAGTGTCCTGTAAACTCACAAATCAGTGAACTGGTCCTGTTTAGGAAGGTGGAGCCTCGTTGGTCGTGTTTTCAACTGCAAATCTTTTCATGATTTAGGCGCCGGTTCTTTTCCAGTGGCAATTAGGGTGTAAAACGTTTGCTGTGAGAATTGCTGCAGGTTCTGAAATTGAATAATTAAGCAGTAAATACAAAATAAGTTTTCATAGTGTTGCTGATTATGCTGCGTAACGGAAACCTCCGATGATCGAGCACAGCTACATATCTTTAAAGACAACAACATTGGGTCATCACTAAAGCATAAGCGATAAATGCAGCGGTCGTATAGAAGGTAGACATGTATAACCCTTATCGCCTACTTCAAATATGCGACAGGATTCAAAAGGCTCAAAATGTTTGTACGAGCTGGCGAAATGATAATGATAAACAATGAATGGCAGGTGCCGAGTAACAATAAAACGGGCGTAAAACCGATCCGAAAGCATTTCGCAAGATTAAATGCGGATATCGAAGAAATAATCAAGTAAACTAAAGACAACGCAGAAATAGATGAACTCCACAATGAAGATCGACATCCTTGCTACGATATAGGCAAGGCTTTAGAGGGGAGAACAAAAAAGCACATACATAATAGGATTCGAAGCTGAACGGAAATAATTGAGATAATAGTATTCGAAGGTATTCGTAAACGGCTTAGCCTGCGTGGCATTATGCGCGATGAGTGTCTGTGTGATACTGAAATAAATGTTACACCGTGTATAGAGAAGACGAAAAAAGATTATTAGTGTCAGTTAAAAATAGTCACAAAATATACACATTTTTAAGAATAATGTGACGAATTCAAGGACGACTTGAGGCAGTCACGTGGAGTTCAAGCTGGGTGTCGGATTATGTTAGACTTCTATTTACAATCTCAAGTATGACTCACTTGACAGAGTGACTCCTCATGGTCACATGAGTTGACTCATTGAGGGGATTATCGAATGAACCCCTTGTAAAAATACCCCTGTGTTCACCTATATAAGAGGCCCTTCTTGAGGCTATGAATAAGTCTTGATTTCACATTTTGCTGTTCAACAACTCTGTTGGTTTGACTACTGAAAACCTCTGTGTAATAAATCATATAGCTCTTTTCTCAGTTGGTCTGGTTTATAGTCAGTCTCAATTACTGACATGGTAGCAGAGCGTGGTTGTCTTCAAAGTGTTTTGAAAATGTTGAAACACAGCAGGAAAGTAATTTCACCTAGCTAGGAAAGTGTTCCGGGTGCTAAAGACTGAATTACAGCTTTGGAAATTTTTGAAACCTTTGTTGGCAAGAGTTTGTGTTAGAGTCATTCCGTGAAAGGGTGTGGAAGTTCCCAGGACCTTTTGTGAGAAACTTAACGTGTCATTGGGAGGAATATTTCTACGGAACTATATTGTTGAAGTTGATAGTGAAAGTCAAGAATGGCGTCGAGAAGCACCAGTCATCCCGCTTGTGTGCTCAACGGAAGCAACTACTCCCGTCGGTGGTTACAGATGTCTCTGCTGCTCGAATCGCACGACCTACTTGATAATAATAATAAGTGATGGTACGACGGCGTGTCCAGCAGCAGATGGGGATCCGAAGAAGGAGTGGAAGAAGAAGGACTGTGAGGCCCGCTCCATGATCGTTACAACGCTGGATGAACAACAACACACGAAGATAGCGAAATGCAAGACGGCCCAAGAAATGCTGAGGGTTCTGACGAATTTGAATTCAGATTGTAGCGTTCTAAACAAGGCCCAAACCTTGAAGAAGCTCTTCGGGTACAGTGTTGCCAAAGGAAAATCAATTGTGGATGCAATATTATGTTAGCTCACTGCTCTCTGAAAGATCAAGGGAAATATGATAAAATAGTATTTGAAAGTCATGTACTTGATCTAAAGCCTGATGAGGAAACCATGAAGCTGCAAACAATGATGCAAAAAAATTTGGATAATCCAGTAACAGATGTCGATTCTGGTGATGAGGAGGTGGCGGAGTTGGCAAAAGATACTCTGACTCAGAGTACAATTGATGCAACCGAGGTAAGTGATGACGAATAGTCTTACCTTAGCACAAAGAGTACGTTAAATACGCCGAGTACAAGTACTGCGAGCAGTAGTAGGCGACCAGTTGCAGTACCTCCAAAGGCAACAAAACCAATTACGTCGAGGCAAGTGATCATAAGAACACCTAAAGGTGACTATGTGGCAGATATCCTTCAAGGACAAGATGTACAAGTGAAAATACCTAAGTCCAAGGCGAGGGACAAGTCGGATTGGTGGTTCAAGCCGGAAATTCTGGATAGCCGATTGCGGGATAGGACGAAGACAGCCCAAAGCGTCAAACCCCAAGCACATGCAGCAATATTTGAGGATAAAGAACCTGAAACCTATAGCCAAGCGCAGTGCCTTCCTCTGATAGGGACAACTGGATCATGGCCATGGAGGACAAAATTCAAAGCCAGGAGGTGAAGAAAACTTGGAAGGTGGTAGATAGACCAGCCGATAAGAAACTTCTGTGTACGAAATGGGTATTCACAATAAAAAGAAACCCGGATGGTTCGGTACAACGCTATTAGGCTAGGTTAGTCATCCGTGGCTATTTGCAACGTGAGGGCATAGACTGTAAGGAGACGTTCGCCCCTGTTGTGAGGTATGAGTCAATTAGACTATTGCTGAGTATAGCAGCATCAGAAAACATGCATTTAGGGCAATTTGATATTAAGTCAGCGTTTCTTAATGCAGAGCTTGACGAGTATATATTTGTTAACGTGCCGGAAGGGCATTCAGTCAGGATGTAATAATAAGGTACTGCAGCTTCTTAAAGCTATTTATGGGCTTAGACAAGCACCAAGGTGCTGGAGTGAAACGTTCACTAGCTTTCTGG
Organism: Pseudobourletiella spinata; assembly: GCA_009870155.1. NCBI lineage: Eukaryota > Metazoa > Arthropoda > Collembola > Symphypleona > Bourletiellidae > Pseudobourletiella > Pseudobourletiella spinata. Next base: position 3,295 of record WJFA01000791.1, read on the forward strand.
AAAATCAGTTAGACTTCATTAATCGACTTGTGATTCCAGTGTTTACATAGGCATTATTGATTGGTTTCGAGTTTACTTGGCCTTGCATGTTGACGACGGACTTATTTTATGTAAGGAGACAAAAATGATCGAAAAGGTGATAGCCACAATAGAAAAGTCGTTTAAAATAACGCGTGGCCCACCCAAATGCGATGTTGGTCTGGAGATCGGACGTGATTCATCCACTGGTGACATCACAATTTCTCAGAAAAGGTATATTTTGGATTTCTTGGAAAATTTTAATATGACAGATTGTAAGCACATAGCCATTCCGGTTACAGCAGAGTGTCGTCCTGAACCAGGTGACTAGCGAGGCACCAGATATATCACATAGACAGCTAATTGGTGCTCTGATATTTTATCAAAGTGTACAGCAGACCAGACATTAGCTTTGCAGTATCTAGACTGGCACAGTATATGAATGCCTACGTTTAATCGCTTTGGAAGGCAGGAAAGTCCGTGCTGAGGTATTTAAAATGTACAGCCGACTTTGGGATAAAGTATTTAGGATCTCGCAGAGAGGATTTGGAAGCTTTTACGGACCCTGATCACGCCGGAGATAAGCTGGATAGAAAATCCACAACTGGTGTTATCACTATGTTTAATGCGTCACCAATAAGCTGGTTTAGCCAGAAGCAGGAGTATTTGGCCCTGTCCTCAACTGAGGCAGAATACATAGCTATCAATACAGGTGGGAAAGAAGTGGTCTGGCTTTACTATCTCTTGGGCGAGGTGGGATATGCTGAGACGGAGGCAACAATTATTTATAGCAATAATCAGAGCGCTATAAAGATTACGGCAAATCCAGAAACGCATAAGCGAACGAGAAACATATATATACGGTATCATTACATTCGTGAACTTATTGAGACGCAGAAGGCAGAGATCAAGTATTGCCCCACCTATATTCAGCTAGCAGATGGTCTAACAAAACCATTGATGTGGAAAATGTTTGAAGAGAATAGGGAAGCAGAAGAAGTCTCAAAAGCCATCCCAGCCATATCCCTGTGGCGTGTTAACAAACGCAACGGTTTACACAGATTTGAAACCGATGGCGCTTGAAGACTGTAACAAGAAATACGGTCAATTGTTCTTGGGTGAGATCGCATTAATGTGTCCCAAGAAGCGCTGGACTTCTGTGACTCTGAAGACGCGGCAGATGATTCCTGTATTCCTAGGTAATATAGCCATTGCACTAACTGTGTGCGGTTCAATTGGGGTGGCGGCAGTAGCGTACTCCAATACGAACTCCATAAGTGGCCTCGTGGGAGCCGTAGCAGGAGAAGAAAAAACTCTGAATGAGTTGGAAAGCAGAGTAAAGTTTAACTCAGATGCTAAAGAATCTCACATCAAGGCTTAACGAAGCCGTAAAGCGTGTCGAGAAGATCCAAAGAAATCATGATGAACTTAAGGGAAAGTAGATTCGCACCAACTATGCGATCTCTTTTATAGTTAGCAGGCTAATTTTGCTGTGGTCCATCATGCGTGAAGCCAATCGCAACTGGAAGCGAGGAAAGGTGAATGAAGCACTGCTGGACTATTTCAATGTGTCAATACCGTGTGGTGACTCATGGCCATTTCGATTCGCCAAGGCTCAGAGATGTGCAATGTCTGAAGATGTTCTAAGCTTATACATGGATTTCGCAGCGCTGGTCATTAATGAAGACCTGACACTTGTTGAGGCAGACGTTTTCGAACTTATGGCAAGGAAAGGGAAGAAGACGGGTGTGATGAAGTACAGTAGACTCCAGAACGCCATCCTATTAGCGGCCCACAAATGTGTGTATGCGGCAAATCTACGAGAGCCCAAAGTGATCCTGGCACCAACCGAAGGATGCAACCCAAACTTTGGAGGAACAGACACGAAGCACTTCAGTATCTCCCATTGTGAGAAGAAGTATGAGAAGGATTAACTGAAATTCATCCAGATTAAGCTCTATGATTGTCAGTACCATATATACTCTCCAGATTCGAACCTGACGGTTGAGGGAATAAAAAGGGTATGTCCGAAAAAGGTATTATTGCTACCAATGAAAACGAACTTCAAAATAAATGAATTGGAGTTCATCGGGTCAAGAATTAGTGTTTCTCAGCAGGAAAATGTGGATACTGGATTTACAGTTTGGGCCAATTGGCATCTACAGCCTACCATTAATTGGACATCGCTGCAGATTGAAGCGTATCTAGAGGAATTAAATACGGTAGTTCACTCTGTGCATATTGTCCATAATTATTGGTGAACTGGTATATTTATTGTCTGGTCATCTGGTTATAGTGATAATTCTGGTGTGCAAAAGAAAACGCCAGAACGTTCAGAAAGTTCAGGTTTTTGCTAGACCTATAGGGGATGCAGGTACTACGGAGAGATAGTTGGTGCCAATTAATAGTTGTGTAGTATAAGTAGTAATATTGAGATTGAGGGAAAGTGTCGGATCATGTTAGACTGTTCTATTTACAATCTCAAGTATGAATCACTTCATAGAGTGACTCCTCATGGTCTCATGGTGTTCACCTATGTAAGAGGCCCTTATTGAGGCTATGAATAAATCTTGATTTTACATTTTGCTGTTCAACAACTCTGTTGGTTTGACTACTGACAACCTCTGCGTAATAAACCACATAGCTCTTTTCTCATTTGGTCTGGTCTATAGTCATTCTCAATTACTAACACTGGGCTTGATCGTACTACTATAATAAAAGCTTGGTATCACGACTATGCTTCAGTCATAAACCGAAAGAGCACAATTGTTCCCTGTGAGGCATGTACATTATCCGGATGTTTTCTTCTGGTGTGCAAACCCGAATCTTACAATAAAAACTGAGATGAGTAGAAACTACGCTTGATTGCTTTGACTACGTGGAAAAAAGGTAGTTTTCCTTAACGAAACAAATGTCGCCAATTTATATGTTGGCATAAGCTGCATACGAATTGATACGCTGCTAAACTGTATTCAGGTAGTTGAGACTCCAAATCTTCCAGAAATACCGAAGCATCCGCTGAACCAATCGCAAGCGGGAGACTTTGTTGATGATTTCCGTGACCTCAGGATCGAGTAGATCTATCGCGCCACACAACTTAAGTGTTGGTAGCGTGAGTTTTAAGTCGGGTGACTTGAATTTTACAAGTAACGAGTTCTACGTCTAGTTATGTCATTGCTGAACCTGTCCTTATATGCAAAAATGCACTAAAAGCGTTCTTCGATGTATCTGATTAGTCGTGCAACTCATTACAACTCATACTCAACTCATGTAGGTTTGAAGTATAGAGCTCGGAATTGTGAGTTTTCCATTTAGTGGTAACTTTGCAAGAATATTCACCCACTGCTCACTACTTGGAATGTCCGTAGGTACCTCTTCATCCAAGATGAAATCCAGTTTCCGCAGATACTGAAAGGCACACTTGTCGGCTGCAGTCAGAAAATTGAGCCAGTAAGATACGTGATGTTTCGGAGAGCAGTGAACGAAGCTTGATTCTCTGACACCCTCTAAATTGCATCTGAAACGAAAAATCAATTGTGGATGGTTGCCAGTGGACTGAACAGTGTTTTTGCACTTCTCGACGTCCGCTTTCAGAGCAATAAAATCCTAGACGGGTACTGTTGCTGTAGCTAGAAGTATCTGAGACGGCTGATGATGTCCAATTTTAAAAAAAGGATAAAGCTTGCAGTTTTGATGACGCTGAGTTGAACAGTCGGTGTCTGGTCCTCTGCGTCAGTGGGCAAAGAAGTAGCAACTGCAGTGGACTGGTCTTCATGGATCAGAGAGTTGTGCTTCCGGTTTTACTTGGGCTAAACTCTCCCGTACACTCATTCAACACATGATTTCATCACAAAAAGTTTTAGTAAAATTCTTTTGAGTTCACTAAATCACTCCGTGCTTTCACGCTCACTGGTAAGATTGTGGGGCATGTGCAAATGTTGTGCTGCTGACGTACATCACAGCAACCGGAATTGGTACTCATACGAGGAAAAACCTACAACTTCTCACTGGGACTGGAAGTAGACTTTTTCTCCAATTTGGATTTGATACTGACGACAACGAATGCTTGAAACCGTTTGGTGATAAATTTTTGCATCAAATCAAAGTTCATAACTAGCTTAACCGCATGCGGTTTCCAGAATGATCCATACGACGGGACTCTACTCAAATAACTTAGATACAACATGTAATAATAAGTTATCCTAATTCTCAGCGGGTCAAACGAAACTCTTCAAACGTTTCTCACACTCCAAAGTTGTATCCGATAAAATTTTCAGTCCGAACTTTGAAATTTGATTAGCCGATGGTTGTCGTACCTGGTACAAATGGTCTACCTGATAGCTTTCGTCCGTTAAGGGTTTATTCTTCATGGATTGTAAAACTGTTGTTTTTGTACAGGATAAATATTTGCGGCACCAACGGCTTCCAGAAAATGTTTCAAACCGTCCACTCCTGTATGTCCTCGTTGAATCTTGGAAGCTCAATTTTCGGTAGATAGCTTATTGAGATGACCAGTGACCTCACACCTGTCGCAGTGGTGAAAGTGTGGAATTAAGTACACTACTGATCAGCTCTTATGAAGATATTGCCACCAATACCTTACCCTTAAAATCTTGTTTCTATTTCACGCGTGAAAAGATATGCCGGTGCACAATTTTCAAAGATGCAACATATCTTCGAATTGCACATTTTATCGTTAAAGCTGCAAGTTAAAGCTCATTGGAAGGGCTTGTAGTATGTCCACTGATGAACCCATCAATTGTTGCGAGCGTAAGACATGCAGTATGCCTCTCACACTACGAGTTTAGTAGATGTCTCGAAAAGCACGATGATGGACACGATTTAAGATGTTCACATTATTGAATTTTTTATTTTACGGTTTAAAGGACTACTGAAGAATGCCAGTATATTAAAGTTTAGGTCGAGCCAAGGGTCCACTAAGCATATTAAGGAACCGAGTTTTGACACAGCTTCAGCTTTATCACAGTTCTTCTCTCAGCCCCTTCTTCACTTCTCGTTACGCCATACTGTATTTCATCGTCACAACACTTCGTATCACGGTCTATCTCTTCATAAAAATTTTTGAAGAACTTCATATTTCCACATTTACGATATTGATAACCTTTTCGAAACAGTATTCAACAACACCTAAGTGTGTAATGCGTGATGAGTGTGTAGGAAAGCAAGAGAGACTGCATGATTGTTCCAATATGATCCAAATACGGAAATTAAGGTATGCAGAAGTGTTTTAACATTAAAAATTATCAGGAGTTGCTACTCGCAGGTATTTGCAAGAGACGCGAAAATTGTACAAAGTATCATAGGAAAAATGTGATGAGATGAAGGACGACTTGAGGACGATTGATAGAGTTAAAGCTGGGCTTGACCGTAACCTCCCCTGCAAATCCTGAAGTGTACTGCCTATAGCTTCTGCACGATATCCATACGAAGAGTGGATTGAATTGAATTAGATGATCTCATAGAATTCTTTAATGAGCGCGGAAAGAAACTGGGACCACCAGTCTAGTCAAGTAGTTGCCAAACCAAAATATGATCGCATCAGCATATTGCAATGTGGTTTAAGGTGTCATCCAAACACAGATCTAAACCGGCAGCCCAACTTCACATTTGGCGAAGAGTTCACAAGGAATCCTTATCTTCTACATCAGCAACATGCAAACGATGCTTGGCTTTGAAGCCCCATCTTAGATTATGAGCGCCAAAACTCCCAAATTCGCTTGATAAACGTTACAACCCTGCTAATGACAGCGACTGTTGCAACGGGTGTATCATACTGTAGAGTAATAAAGGCATCTGAAGTTAGCAACCATGAATCTCCCATGCTCACTAGCTAGTGTATCGGGAGCGGTCTTTACCGGTTATAGCATCCTTTCTTTTATAGAGGTGAACGCAAGTGCCTCTTGTATTCTCGATGGAAATATGGATGCTCCTTCGTATGGTTCGTCCTTAGATTTCCGTATGCTCGTCGTTGACTTGCGAATGGTTTGGTTGTCACTATTTCTGGTCTCGGTGAGGCTAATGTGTCTTCTAGGGCTGTCGGGCTATTGATATCTGCTGCTGGCTTTCCTGTCTAAGTTGTAGAGCCTGTATAATGAGGTTGTAGACACGCTGAGGATCTTCCCATCTGGTGGCCACATAATTTGCTGGACTGAACTCGTCCCAACCTAATTCTTGCAAGGAGTGGGTTACCATTGCTGTGATTGGGCATTCCACAAGCAAATGATGTATGCTGATAATTTTGTCCGTATTGCAAATTCCACAAGGTATATTGTCCTCAGATTGTAGGATTTGCAATAACTCCCCTCAGATTCTGATGTATATGGAGTGCTGACGTATTTGGGCAATGAGTTTCTTCTGTTGCCAGCTCAGTGTTGTCCGTAGGTACCATGGCAGGTAGGGCCGTCGACATTTTTCCTTCTCCATCTTGGCCGCTTCGCGGTGCTGTTCGCGCTGTGACCGGAGGCTCTCTTCAGCAGCTAAAAATCTTCTGCAGTATATGCTTTGCACACTCTCTAGCTCGTTCCTATATCTGATCGACGAAACTGGAGATCCGTATAGCAGTGTGGGTTTGGCGCACTTTCAAACAAGGTGTACTGAAAGTGGAAGCTTGAAAGCTGGGTCCGGTGGACCAATTTAAGGAGTTGTTTTGTAACCTGGGTGGTTTATGTTTTCGCCCGGGAAAGCTGCTTGCGAAATAAGGTGGAGGACGACATAGTTATGCCTACGCAAAAGTATTCTGGGACCACTTCAATCGTCTTGCCATTTATTCGAAAGTCGAGGCCAGTTTACACTTTCCCTCACCTTCGGAAAACGAGACTTTTCGTCTTTGCAACATTTACCTGTAGATCTAGCTCTGAGAAGTAGGCTTCGAGTGCGCCAATGTTTTTCCTGAGCTCCCCTTTTGTTGGTGCTAAGATCACGGTGTCGTCGGTAATGAGGAGTACATGGATTTGGTCCGTACTTGTGAAACTAACCCCCCGGGGCTCCGCTGTTCGTAAGGACCGATTCCATCTCGCTGATGTATAAAGCAAAAAGTATGGGGCAGAGGGAGTCACGTTATAATAAACCTAGAGTGATGTAATTTTTTTATGTATGACCTTCTGTTAACCTAATTCTCATGTTCGCAATAGCGTACAGGCGCGACAGGACCATGATAATTTTACTGCTGATTCCCAATGAGTGTAGTCGACGCCAGAGCTTTGCATGCGGCACGGAGGGGAAGGCTCGCGAGAAATCCACAAATAGGCCATAAACTCGTCGTACTATTTCTCGTAGGTGAATTTGCAGACAACCTAGTAGGTTAAATACTTGTTCCTGGCAACTTCGAGATTTCAGCAAGCTGGCTTGTGCCTCGGGGAGCTTACGATTCCCTTCTGCCCATAGCATTAGTCTTTGGGCTAAAATATAAAAGAAAATTATCATTTGTGTGCCCGTTAGTGCAATAGGGCGGTAATTAGCGGGGTCGTGATGGTCACCAGTTTTATAAATCATAACCGTTTCACTCTCGGCCCATTTAGGTGGTATATTACCGGTGTTTAGTACGTTAGCAAATTCCGTCACCATTGTTATCATTTCTGCTTCGGGGATGTATTTCCAAAATTCGTTAGGGACGCGGTTCAGCCCAGGTGCCTTGCCAGTACTCGTATACTGTAATGCTAGAGTCACTTCTTCTACCGTTATCTCAGAGTCCATTCCATCGTTATTTTATGGCTCTATATCAATTTGGTCTTCCCGGTCCGGGAGTAGTGCCGCATAAAATGCTGTCCAAGATTGTTCGTCCACCTTATTTGGTGTAAATGCTGGGCGTCTAAATCACCTGATACGCTTCCAGAATAGTGTTGTGTTTCTAACCTGATTTAGCGATTTCAACTCCTCCCTTTAGTAACTTTTCTTCTTTACTTTAGTCAGCGAAGGGTAACTGGTGGATGCCTCAATGTAGGCCAACCTTGTGTCCTGGGTCCATTTCTGCTTGGCCTCTCTCACGGTTTTTAGTGAAACCTTCCTGGCTTGTAGGCATTATTTGTCGAGCCACATCTGTCTACCTGGCGGGATCCCGGTAGTCTTAATTTTCAGCAACTCCTCTGTTCCTGTGACAATATCGTGCAGATCTCCATTGTACTCCTCTCCTGCCGTGAGTCATGTCAAAACTTCATCTATGTATTGGCTGGTTAGCTCGGGTTTCCAGCTATATTTCCACATGGGTGGGGGTTGCCGTGCGGTGAGGATTCCTTAACGGTTACCTTAACCGGGAGGTGATCGGAACCGGGTATATACAGGACCTGGAGGTCTCTGATATGTTCGGATGCTGCGAGGTTAACGTAAACCAGATCAATTGTACTACCATACGCTGCCGCTTTGTCCGGTGCTGGGTGTCTCCTCTAAAAAATAAATGTAAGGTCACCGTTGGGGTCACTTGGGGTTCTTCCGTTTAGATTTAGGAAGCCTTGGGATTCTAGAAATGTATGGACTTCTTCCCCGCGTTTATTGATTCGTGCATGCTGCAATCTTCGCTCATACGTCAAACGAGGTGAAAGGTATACGTCATCCTCTAGCTGGCCCAGCTTGCCGATCCTGGCATTAAAGTCCCCCACAATTAGGATCAGGTCCGTCGGGTATAATTGTTCCGTCATAGTTGTTATGTTCTTGAAGTATTGTATATCGGTTCTAGTAAAACTATCATTGAGATACACCGCAATGACCGTGAATGGCGTACCACTATGGGTTAAATTCCCGCGGATCGTGATATACCATCTAGTAGTATTGGTAATCTTGACATTCTTCATCGTTTCCCATTTAACCATTCACTCAAAATTCCTCCACTGGGTCTTCCTAGGGCTGCCTTTATCGCATTATAAATCTCGTGTCCGGGCTATAAATTCTTGAGCCTTATACTTCGGTTGTCCTTCTCCTCATATGTCCAAGTTTCTACTAGGGCTACTATATCGTGATTATAAAGTGTTAAAGATATTGGGTTAGTAGTATTGTGTCGTGTATCTATTATTACTTTTACTTTACGAAAAGTTCTAGGGGTGGCCGTATCCATGGCGCTATCGGTAGGCTCCCCCCTTCGCGGCCCCTTTCTGGGCTCCACCTGAACCGTCCAATTCAATTGGTACGTCTCAGTTTGCTTTACATTTGTTCAACTTGGTAGTTTTGGACGCGATATTTGAGACTCGGGTCCTGTGCTTTCTTCTGCAAAAGCTATTAGTTTGCGATGGGGCTGAGATTCCTTTTGAGTTCGAGCTGGGTTGATATAGATGCGGTTGGTATCGGCTAGGTCGTTTAAATTTTTTAGCATTAAGTACAATGTACTTATCCCGTTGGCGGGTCACTGTGAGCCCCACCGGTCTGGGGCGGCCGCCTCTTCTTCTGCCTAGTCTCCTCACTGTGTCGATGAGCGTCGGGTATAGTTCCATTTTTATCATAAAGTCCTGCACCTTCATTTCAGTTATGGTTCGGAGTTCATTGAGATCCTCCTCTAAACCAAAGGTAATTAGGGTTTTAGTAAGTTGCTGTTTGCGCATAAACTCTAGCTTATAATGTAAGCTGTCGATCTCTTCCTGCATTGCATCCATATTATGATCGAGCGTTTCTACTGTCTGGATGATAGTTCGATCCTTTTTCATCAGGTCTAACTCCTTCCGGAAGTTGATGGTCATCGTAGCAAGGTGTGGCTTGAACATTCCCTTGTGCGTTGCTCCAATGACATTACCTGATGCTGGGGTGGTAGATGCTTTTGGGGGCTTCCAGCGAGTCTATGACATTTGAACCGGCGTTGTTCAAAACCTGGAGAGTGCTGCTTTTTTGGAAATGTCCACATTTACTTAAATGGTTAAAGTACTTGGATCAAAGCTAAATCCACCTTCAATTAACCGTGGGAACAGGCTATGGAAAGTTGTGCATTCAACAGTTACATGAAACAACGTACAGTCGTAGCCTCAAATGGCACTCCTTCAATTGTGCCGTGTCAGCGAAGTCCTGCCGTCCTGACAGTATCCTCTGCTGTCCTTCCTTAGCCTGGATGCACTATCAGCACTTGTATATATCGTTTGAACGTAGTGTGTGACGGAAGTCTTCTTCGAGTTCCGAGTTCTAAATTCACTATTTGGGGAGTCAATCTCTACCTGATTGGCTTTCCGTGTTTACCTTTATCCAATCCGCACCTGACGGGCATCAGACTGATTTCGGATCTCCAAGTAGAAGGCTGTGCTCAAAGATTGTCGGGGCTCAAAAAGGTAACCTTACCTGTGTGAGAGCTGACTCGGAACTAGAAATATACATATCGCTTGCCAAGTTGTGCGCCGCTATGTAACCGCCACAATCTCTGAAATATTTGGTAACTGGTGATGTATCTAGGAACTATCTGGTTGATTCCTAGGTGAAAAGTTGCTCTGGTAAACGGTGACACAGACGGAATGGATAGTAAACTTTCATTCTTCGGTGTGCTATGCAAAAAAATAATTACAGAAGTAATAAAATATATTAGTAGAAGACAATATAGAATATGGTAAAACAATACTATATTAGAAATGCGCTTACCAAATGCATTAAAATTGATATCAAAACTGTTCCTGTTCTTCGTAACACTTTCGTGACAAAAGGTAGCCTCAAATGTAGACCATCTTCTCGTGGATACACGGTGAACGTTTAAGTAATGAAAAGCATCTTTGTGGACTCTTATGCTGTACAACCTACGGCAAATTGATCAAACACATCATTCGTAAATAAACTAATATCTTCTCACTCACAACAGATTGGCAAATATCCGTATTAGTTTCTTATGCTAGCATCGGGTAAACCTTTGCATTGAAAATCATGCATGTAGTATAATTGATGAAGTATTGCAAGGAGTACTGCTTAGATTTGAGTAGCAGGTTTTGACGTTTCTACCAATTCAATTATTCATTTTCCAACTCCTTTGTTACATTTGTATAAGCCAAATATGTTCATAAGATAGTCTCTATCACTTGGAAATTTAGAAAAGTCACAGTACTCCTAGTTTGCTATAATTTCATCTAAGAACATGTTGTTCAAGTCTTGAATTCAGCAGATAGCTGAATCGGTACCCACGTATGTAATGCTTAATCGATCGGCAAAATCTATCTTCAACTGCTGGCAGTAGCTGTTGTTAAAAATTTGCTTCGCAAATTCGAGTTCTGTAAAACTCGACTGAATAACCTTGTCGGTGTCTTCGAAAGTCCACTGCTCGAAAACTTTTTGAAAACATTTAAATAAAAATTTAACATTTACAACAATAATTTAACTTTGATGCCAAATTCTAGATTTTTTATTTGATGTAGTCCCGAATGTCCCGATGTAGTTGTGTGGTTTTGCTGTGAACTTGAAGCCACAGTGTATTTTCTCCAAATTCATCCCCATTATAATATACTGAAGAGTGTTATAGTCAAGTCAGTATTCCTGTTTTCATAAAATTCGAGCATAAGCTTGGATCGTGTTGTGAATGACTTTCCAATCGGTCCGCTTGTTAGCACTGTTTTTGAATTTGAAATCTGTTAAAAATCGATTGCTGATTCACTTGGTGCAAGCCAAAAGTCAGAAGTCAAACCTTGCACGACTCTTGGTCAATATAACCCTAGTTTTAAAATATAACTAACATCTTCTTGTCCAATCCTATCGCTGCCACAATCTTCATTTGCGAGGTAATTTGGTGATACCCACAGGTAATTTTCCTGCACAAGCTTTCCTAGTATGGATTGTGCGTGTAATGATTTTTGTTGAAGTACGCACTTTTAGTTTAAGTAGGTTTTGTGTAGTCATATTCGGCAGTTACGCTCGTCTTTTGCCGTAATAATTTTATTTGTTGCCGAGCACAGTCCACCACGGATTCCTTCTTGAACCATACCCAGCATTTCTTTTCCACAAAGTTTCCACAAGTTAACCGCTGCTATCACTCCTGTTGCACTGCCGTCCATTAGAACGTGTGGTGGACACGTAGGATTCAAGCCACTATGTTGCATTTCATTGGTTCGAAAATTATCCCAGACATTGGTGAGGAGCAATGTGTCCAACATTGTATGAAGTCTAGTACATCATTTAAAATCTTCAATTCCGAACCTTTCATATGTTTGTTGAACTGTCATGCAATCTATATCTGAGATAGTGCTCACACGTAGATATTTTTTAAGGAATTACAGCCTGGAATGGGATGTCGTGACTTCAAAACTTCTTTCGACTTTAGGTAGGCATACGGAAAATAAAATCATTCTGAAGTTCACTCCAGGCTCTACTCTAGGCTGGAACCCATCTTTGTTTAACATGGCAGGTAAGAAATTTGCAACAAACTTAAACAGTTGACATACCTCCTTCTCAAGGTTTGACACGAGTGTAGAAAGGGAGCCTTGAAGAAACTGAAAACTGCCACTGAAGCGTATTTTTACTTTTGAATGTCAGCTATTTTTTGTTTAGGATGGCGTGAAATATCTAATGTACACATCCGACGAATATGAAGTAAGTGTTTCTTTCGATATTGCAATTACGTGAATGTCTTAGATTTTGTTTGCAACTACACTAATTTTGTAAGTAGGCCGTAAACTATTAGTTGAATATCGAACCTAGTTGTGTTATATGCAATGCTCACTAATTATGTCTTATATTTAGCCCCCTGATTGCAGGATTGGTAAAGAGCGCCAACGTATCGTCCGTTGTTATAGTTGCGATGAAAACTTTTAATAATTGTTTGTTTCTTTTCTTCCATCTTTTCCATAGTCTTGAAAGAATCAAAATCAGTCATATTCGTCTAATCCACTCTTGTCAGAGAGATCTTTGTAGTCAACTTTGCCTCCGGTGAAACGACGGTGGCAAATTAAACAAGATAAGTTGTTTCCGTAACAATCTTTTTCTAGTAGTGCTGGTGTTTTTCACTGTGTTTGACACTTCTCTTTGTTTTTTCTCATTAAGCGGGATTCCAAATATTTCAAAGTCGTAATACAAGTATGCGTAAAATACAATAATTTCAATCAAAAGCTGGATTTGTGGTGAATCATTTGGTGGAAACTGCGATTTCGTTCAAAAAATTTCTAAAACTGATTCTGGATACTGGATAAACCACGATATGTGATGTACTATATCGACAAAGACAGCATCCAGGTCGCTTTTCAGGACAAATTGTTACTGTTGACCACAATTTTTCCCTTTTTGTGTAAGAAAAAGATTAATGATTTATTCTTATCGGCTAAACGGTGGTCAACAACATTTGGACCTCTGTGATTGAAGATATTGACATTGACATTGTTTTTTTCAAACAGTGGTATGTCGTTGTTAATATAAACTCAATGAACCACGCCATGAAACGATACAATCTTCGTCCATGTTTAATAGTGATATGTTTCTGTTTACAGCCACTTTATTCCGATAGAACGCTGCACACACAGTACAGGAAACAGTTTTCATTATTGTTTTTTAAATTTAATAGTCCACAGCGATTCAAAGGCATTTTCAACCATCCTTTAACTCTTACGTTCGCGAAAGGATTTAACTCATCTCTCTTGACTACGACACTTTGAATCTTTTTAGCATGCCATTTCCTTCCATGTTTGACGAATTCATCCTTCCGAACCTCGATATCAGAAGAAATATTGAAAATAACGTCCCAGATTTCTCCAGCAACGTAAATCATCTTCTGTTCTGTTTTAAAATATGCTGTGTCTGGAAGGTTTGATGGAAGTCCATCGTCAAGTGCATCATGGTATGACAAAAGTTTTACAATTAAATTGTGATCGGAAATACTTGAACAAGCTGTTGCAACAAAGGAGTCGATTTGACATTTATCGAATTGAAAAATTATTCAGTATTCTCTCTCAGTCCCTCTGGATAGTGGATATGACAAAGCTCTTTCATGATTTCCGTGGAAGGTTCTTTTGAAAGTTAGTTATATAAGTAGAGTTGTAGAAATTTGATAATTTTCGTCTACATGTTCATGGCGTTGTCCGGTGCGGGAACAAATGTGGAGAGGCAAGTATGTAGAGTACACTGCAATATTTACAATAATGTGCATTTTGAACGTGTGCGTTGAATAGACGATTTGGTATTGTAAGGAAAGGGCAGCTTGGCATTTGGGAACCGAGAGTAAAAAAGCGAACCATGTGAAGTTCAAACGTGAGCAGGGTACTCGAGCGTTTAAACGAATTCGACCTTGAGTAGAAGCTTAATTTGTGAATTACTCGTCTTTGATGCGTCTCCTCAATATCTGTACACTTCAGGATTATCAGCAAGCTTATCAGGATGAGGATGTATGTTTCTGCAATGAAGAAATCTAGTAATTCAAACAGTTCAAGGAAAGAAAAATACTACCATGAACTTACCAGGTTGCTTCCGTTTTCGTTGTTTGGCATTTAAGTGGCTATACGCATAATTATTTCCATAAAAGTACCGAATTTCGAGTCTTCATGCTATCCATACGCTCGGTAAATTTTCTTGGTAAGTTTGCATTCCATATTGATGATAAGAATTTGGTTTGCTCCTCTTAGATATTTATATGTATTTATAGCATTGTTTGGTTGCTTTGCAAAGCAACCAAATACGATATGGGTTTCTGTGAAATACCTCCTGATCCGCTAGTACCAAGGCTGAAAATAGTTCCACCTCCACTCTGTGAGTGAGACGATCAGACTTACTAGCAAGCTTTCTCAGTGCAACGTAATTGTGTCATTTTGAACAACTGGCGAGGGCTAAAATGTAATATCAGTGTTTCATTTTACTTAAATTTTCAGTGACGGGTTTTTAACGACCAGAAAAACTTTAATAAGAACTGGCCTAAATTTTTCACATACGTCTTGCTTACAGTCAACATCTTGAAGTATTGGCAACCATGGGTATTGTTGAAAGTTTTCAGTCTTTGAAATAACTTTAACAAATGTTGGTACCTAGATTTGCCACAAACAGTTGTTCTTTTGAGATTCAAAAGGTGGGTCTTCTGTCATCAAAATTATTTCGCTTAAACGTTTTGTTTATTTCGCTCAAAACTTTGTTTGCACAGTTGTTCAGATCAGTAAACATTCTAAATACTTTTGTGAAGTTACGAAATATTTTCGCTGGATATTCTACTTCCTCCATATCTAGATTTATATGCAACATTTATGCACCGTACTGACTTTGATTGCTGTATAAGTAACGTTTGAATTCAACGGATTTTGTAATCCGAAAAGAATATTCCGATTGGAGCATCTGGTTGCGCATTGTCCGATCATTAAGATTTTTTGCATTCACGATATTGCTTTGAGCTTGACGGTTGGGAGTACAGATGTAATCATCCAACTATAAAGCCTCCTGCTGGTAAGGAGAAATGGTTTAGAAAATTGCGTAGTACAGTTTTCAACTGTATATTTAGGCGTGTCTTTTCTTGTTATCATTTTGTGGTTTTCAAGTTGGCATCTTTATCATCATCATCAGTATCAACTTTTATTTGATCCAATTCAGGTTGCAACCTAATTCATTTTCGCTTCAGTAATAAATTCTCGTATGTGACCGCTTGTTTTTTTGGAACTACCTTTCTAAAACCTCAATTTTTCAACACAGATCTAAGTTTTTCTTGTAAATATTTGAAAACGTTTTTGCCCAGGCTTCCATCTCGTTGTACATTGTCTTATTTTTTGGTACCGTATTAATAGTTCCGTGCCACGTGCTGTTGAATGTTTTTGTAAAATTAGCAATGCTATCATCAAATTTTAGTTGCACTCGTTCTGTAATGTATCGTTGCAGCTTTGTGAAGTGTTCGCTTGAATGTTTCATGTAATTGATCATTTAATGTGGGAGTAAATGTTTTAACTACGAACATGATTTTCTTTTAAGAATTTTTTTCATTTTCTCAGAAGTAAATTCAGTTATTTGGTCCGTAAAGAGATCAAAAGGTTGGACACAGGTTTCACGAAACACTTAAGGTTTTGTATCATTGTGCTTTCATTCTTATTTTTTAACAATCGTATGTACGCAATGTTACTACAACCATCAACAACGATAGGTCAAATGTGTTTTTATTGTTATATTTTGCTTCGGTAGATGTATCTTTCAAATCCGTAAACCACATTTCGTTTAAAAAGTTCATCGACGTTTAAAATTTCGTAGTACACTTATTAAATGAATATAAATAACTAAACTAATGAATCCACTTACACCTGAAAACGCGCCAGCAAGTCTATAGTTTGTGT
The DNA here is from genome assembly GCA_009870155.1 of Pseudobourletiella spinata. NCBI lineage: Eukaryota > Metazoa > Arthropoda > Collembola > Symphypleona > Bourletiellidae > Pseudobourletiella > Pseudobourletiella spinata. Next base: position 19,497 of record WJFA01000791.1, read on the forward strand.
AAGTTAGTTGGTTGGACGACATCGATACTTTATAAAGATGCAATCTTACGTATCACACATTAGATTTCCTTAAGTAGTGTTTAAAATTCTTCCGTTCCGCGATTAATAAAATAAAAACATAATTTAAAGTGTAATATTACATACTAGCTCGTTGCAGTAAATAAAAACGTTGATGAAATTGATTGCACTTGCGCGTCAGATTCATCGAAAGTTTGTTTAATGTCCCATTTTTTATCCGGACTTGGATGCTCAAGACAAATGTAAAGTTTTGACAATTACTTCATTCGAGAAATGAAGGATCGTCCGCAGGAACCCCACATTAATTGCACCAGTAATATTTACATCCAAAAAATCAATACTACAGAAAATTTTTTCGATTAATTTTGCAGCAGATTACTTAATTTCGAAAGCGTCCGGTCCGAAATTTATATTCCCGGAAGTTAATGTAAGAATCATTATAAAGATTATTAGTGGATCGGAATTTTCATTTAGTTGCGCACCGTGAAAGCAGTAGCCTAGTCATAGCCTGTGCAGTTAATTGATGCAATTTCAAAACTGAACTTGAATTTACACACTTCTTATTCAGTGCTTATGGTTGGATGAAGTCGGGTAGCCGAACCATGTCATTAAGCTAAAAATTAACGTACTTAAAATTCATGATTCATTTCGCGCGAGACTGAAATACTCGATTTAGAATCGGAATTCAGAATCTCAGTTCAGTGGGACAGAAAACCGAAATTCAGAATCTCGATTCTTTGTTCAGTGAAACGAAAAAACACACTTCAGAATCACAAATCATAGGTCGATGAATAAAAAAACACGATGACGATCGACGCACAGTTCAAATCGATCAGTTCACTGTACTGCGCAGCTATTGGGTTATTTCATACGAAAATAACGGTAATTTCATACGGTTTCTGCACTGTGGTAATGAATTTTCGAATATTTCCCAGCGTAGATGTCTGTCTTGGAGTATTTCACGTTCCGCAATGTAGATTTGGTGACCGTCCATTCTGGTGGGAAATTTAAAATGCTTCACGCTGCGACGGGCAAAAACGCATTACTAATGAACGCTTCAGGAAATTTCAGTCAAATGTGTTTAAAAGATACTGAATTAAATTCGCTAGGGCCTCTTTTCACGGTTTTGTAGAATACGTCAGAATTTTTTTAAAAATTCAAAATTGAGATTTTAAAATTTCGAAATGAAATTCAAATTTATTCGAACTTTCCAAGCTGTTAAACTACGTTTCAAAATTTCAACAGCAGCATGCCAGCTTCCCCTAAAACCTGGACTTTTAAAGTCTTCAGTTTGAGTTTTTAAAAATACCCTGACGTATTTTACAAACCCGTGGAAACACACCCTAGAGAATTTAATTGTCTTTGAAAACAAATTTGACTAAAATTGGTTGCGGAAATCGTGAGTTATGAGTTTCTCGCCGTCTCAGAGAAAACATTTAATATTTCCCGCAAAAATGGACGGTAACCAGAACTACATTGCGGAATGTAAAATATTCCGTGACAGAGATGTTGGGAAAGATTCGAAATTCCTTTACCATAATGCAGAAACCACGTCTTTTCGCATGAAGTAACCCAATGTTAAATTTTGCACCTAAGCTCCACCCCTGCATTGCCACAAGCATTTTACTTCTGCAGTAACTCCGAAATAAGTTTGGTTCAATGAGACTATTTCGTTGAACATGGAGGACTCGGCTTCAGCCTTACCTGACCGACGAGCACTGCCTATGAAATTGTTAAATTCTCGATGAAAGCGTAACAATAAACGAGTTTATATAGAACCCGAAAGAGGTACCCGCTCGACTAACGGCGCCTAAATTGTTTCCTCCCTCAGCGCTGACTATTTTTGTTGTTGCATTTTAGTTCAAAATGCAAAATTGGAACTGCACTAGTTGATTATACTTTTAGCATACGGAAGTAGCTTAGCATTGTTTTCGAATGCGTCAATTAATTAATTAACTATTATTTCTAACTCGCCTTAATTTTCAGTAAACTCTTAAAGCTAACTACCATGCAAATTCTGCAAATCAATCAAATAAGGGCACCGTCGTTCATGACGGCCCTATAGCGATTATGACTGCGCTACAACATCAATTTGCGACATTAATTTAATGATGCGGTTGAAGAGGTTACTGCGGGTAGAACAAAGTCGGCATGCGTATTATTTTATACAGTGCGGTTTTAAAGTTCTGATGTATAGCTTAAGTCAGATTATTTCCAAATGGGTAGCCCCACATTCACGAGGCTGTGAAAGTATCTTGTTAATCTTATGAAGTACATATGCTGTGCCGGCAGGGTGGGCAAATTCAAAATTCCCTGGCTTTTATGCCCGGCACTTAGAAAATGCCCTGAAAGTGCCATAAATGCCCAGATTGCCTGCCCACGGGCACAATTTGAAAATGCCAAAATTGCCTTGGCATTTTGAGCACTTTACATGAGTATGGTTAATGTATGAAACATAGTCCAATTCTTATTTTTAACGGCAATACACTTCAAAAATTCAACAATGCGTACGACAAACGAAGTCTCATGATTATCATCATTTCATGCGTGTAACAATTATTTTTTACATTCTATAGCTCACATACCTCAAATTAAAACAATTACTTCAACAGGTAAAAATCTTGACAAAACATGTCGACTCATTACAAATACCACAAGAGAAACTCCTACGAGTATTTAACAGTAGCGTCAATACCAGCTTCTAATTCGTTCGCAACTCAACAACCGATGTAACAATCGCAAAGAGAGGCATACCACATATCATGGATACATCTTTTGGGGGCTATCCATAAATGACATAATCAAAATTTCAGAAATTTAGGACCCACCCACCCCTAATGATGACGAGTTTAACATGGCGTCAAATGAGAGACTTTGACCCACCCACTGACCCCTCTGATGACGTCATTTATGGACAGCCCCTTACAGGAACGCTCCGTCGTCATCAATGTTTCATAGAGGGAATGTCACGGGTATCAGACCCCTTTATCCATAGGACATACTTTCCGGACAATTCCTGGTCATAATTTGTACGAGAGCTCTTGTTATGTTTGATATGAACTTGGAGTCATATTTTTAAGGTTAACCCGAATCACATTGCTGAATAGCCCCAAACTTTGGTTTTAGTTGTCCAAAAATATTACACTGAGTAACTTAAAGAGATTTCGACCTAACTGACATGACTACTCTCAAATTTCAATAACTTCGTAACCAAAAGATTTCTATCGGTGACTACTTTTGGTAGGTACAATCGGTCCCACTCTGCGATCATTGGTACCACAGATATGGGGTAAAATAAGGGATTTCTCCAGTTTTTTTCTATGGTCATTTCCAAACATTTTCAAACCTTTTTTTGTTTTAAAGGCAATTAAATTTTCTACAAATACGATGTTTGTTTTTTAGAATTTCGAAGTTTAAGGCGTGAAACATACTAAAGGGGTAACCCTTGGGAGCATTAAAATGCTTACGGGAAATCTCATGCTAAGTTTTAAAAAGAATTTCAATTTTCAATTCTTTCCAAAAAGTAGTTTCCGGAATGAAAATTTTCACGGCTCGTGAATGCTCGTGATCATTCTCATGCAAAAATTACAAATAATGTTAAAATAGCGTGAAACTCTTGTTGGATAGAATATTAAAAGGTAGGCAACAATATATTTCTGAATTATTAAACTTTCTGAAATTTTTTTACTAAGGTGGCATCAGCAGCCAAACCCAATATTTTTCATTCTGCTTACCCTCTATTGTGCCCTAAGTGCCCAAATTTTACATTTGAAAGTTCCGAAAGTGCCAAAGAATTTTAAAATGCCAAAAGTGCCCTATAAGCCATGTGGACAGCATTTCAAAATGCCCAAAATGACCTGGGCATTTTGGGCATCCATAATAATCCATAAGTGGCGGGCATGCCCGCCACTTTGAAATATGCCAACCCTGTGTGCCGGTCAATGTTTCAACTTTGACGATTCAGGTTTTGTAGCCAAGAAAGCCTATCTAAATCTGAAGGCGTTGGCACGCGTGTACCTCTCGCAAGTTTGCGAGGCTATATCTCGAAAACTTGGAAAGATAGTGAGCTGATTTTTCATACTTATACGGCATATTTGTTGATCCGTTACATATGTTGATCATAAATTTTTAAGATGACCATAAACGAAGTTACAGCTGTCCAAAGATCGCAGTTTAGCACTAAAATACGGTGCAGTTTTCGTACAGGTTCCAAAAATTTCAACATGGCTCCTTGCTATTTTGAAAATTTCAATCCGATCTTCTTTCATTTTATTGAAGTTAAGTAACTTCCTTTATAGCATTTTTATTTAGCTCATTAGGCTTTGTCATTGCATTAGAGCTTTAAGCGTTATCTTAATACGGTAAATTTGGAAGTTTTCACTTTTGCCGCTCTTTTTCAAGTTGCTCGAGAATTTGAAATCTTTTTCAGGCTTTAATGATTTCGAGATTGAGTGATTAAAAATGAAATTCAATGTGCAATCGAAATTTTGAAGTTAAGGGTACATCGGCAACAATTAAACTTTGTTGAAGGCGCGTGCCATGAAACTGTTTGATTGCTGTATTTTTAATTCATATGGTTCCGAGTTACAGGAAAGCACAACAGCTAATTTTAGTTGTAAACTTTTTGTTCTGACGAATTTTATCTGTCGAATTGTTCAAATTATATTAATTTTGGGAGTTACGACCTAAAACATGCAAAAAGCTTAATATTTTCAGAATTATATGGGTACCTCCAAACAAGAGATTTTTTCATTGGATATACATATATAGTACAAATTTTGGGAAAACTTGTTCAGGTGAATTAATAGCTAAATAAATTAGTTATCATGGACAACCATTTTCATTAATGATAGTTAATTGTATGGCTTTGCTGGATGCCGAAATTTTGAACCAGTTGTTTGGCATAGGATTTGCACAGAGAGAACCTTATGATTTATGTGGGTTTTACTTTTTATGCATATGGTCTACGAGTCCAATTTGTTCAGGGTGTTAAACTGAACAAGTTTTCGTAAAGATCTGACTTTGCATTTCGAGAAGAGGAGGTTACAAATGTTGGTATCCGAACTTAAAAGCCACCCTGTACAACTTTCGTTTTATGTACAACAGTAGGTCAAAGCTAGACACGCCAAATTTGACATGTGGCGTAGAATTGAATGGATAATCTGATGGCGCCATTACTTTCTACCTGGAAATATTTATTTGAGATTGGAACGAAAGCTGGCGTTTAACCTGGGGTTGACCCCAGGTCATACGTCAGTTTTGAAAATTGGTAACACAATTTGCAACCGTATTTCATTCAGGTTTGAATGTGGTACAAAAACAATGTATGAATGTCATAGAAATGGTCATCTAAAGACAGCTAAACATTTAAAACTACTACAACTAAAATATTATCCAAACTAAAAAGGTTAAAATGTAAAACCTAAAGTTCCAAACATTGACAAATAAATGGAATACGATAAGAGGTGTGAGATCTGTAATAAAGATTTTGACAGAAATGAAAATAAACTTGCTCATGACTGCAATTTTATATATTGTATTTTGTGAATTAAAATTAAACAAAAAAGACGAGCATAAGTGCTTTGTGCAGGAGAAAGAACCTAAAATTAGTACAAAAAATTATGTATGGTTTGAGTAAGAAACATGTTTCGATGAAAATAGAGATAAATTCCTTATTACAAAGCTGCAACAGATTTCGAAGGAAAACAACATGAATTCTTTAATAATGACAACTTCTGCAAATGGGCTATGCAAATGAAAAGATATACATTTATAGCTCACAACTCAAAAGCCTATGACACGCAATTTGTGTGTAACTACTGTACTAATAATGGCACAGAACCAAATCTAATATCATGTAATACACAAGTTATGGAAATGATAGTGCCCGAACAAACATTAGATTCATTGATATTTATAATTTTATGTCACCAATTAAGAGAATTCCCAAAACCATTTGGGCTAACCGAACTTTGAAAATGCTACTTTCTGTATGCATTTGCATCAAAAGAAACTAAACCCGAAAGGCCAAAGGCATAATCCTAAAAATTTTGAACCTAATATAATGCAAAAGAAGGATAGCAAATAGTTCTTCAAATGGTATGAAGGAAACAAAAATGAAATATACAACTTTCAAGAGGAAATGAAAAAATTGTGTAAATCTGATGTTGATGTACTCGCAGAAGCGTTTTTGATATTTAGACACGAAATCATAGACAACTAGAATAAAGAAAGAAAAATTTGATACCACAGTTGACCCTGAAACTAAGTTATTCAATGAAACAAAATTTCAATATGAAACTAAAGTGGATCCTTTTCCATATATAACTGTTGCTTCAGCAGATTTTGCAATATATCGAAGTAACTTTTTCCCAAAATGTAATGTAGCTATTATTAAGTCGTACAAAGATATTTTTTCAAAGCAATGTATAAACTGGCTTGAGTATATAAGTCTCAAAATATAGAAACTCAAGTACGCGTGCGCAGAAGTCAGAATTTAAAATAAAAACGGAAAACTAAAGCCAGTTGATGGGTACTGCAAAGAAAATAACACAGGTCAGTTTCACGGATGTTATTGGCATGAATGTAAGCATTTTTATGATACTCCAAAACTACGGAACAATTGTAGAGGAAAATCAACTGGTGAATTATTTAATGAAACTTGGACAGAATATTGGAGAGAGAAAGGCCATTATGTTGTAGAGAAATGGCAACGTGAGTACATGACTGAAAAAGATATTAAAAAATGAAAACTGATGTCCCAGTTATCACAAAACTGATCCCAAGGGATGCTTTTTATTTAGGAAGAACAGAAACAATTTCTTTTTACATCAAACCAAAAACAAAAATTTATATCCTGCGGTCCAAAGATTTGACGATAGATAGATAAGACGAGCTATTGCGGGGATATTTCTAAACAGTTTCTAGGGTGAATTTCCACGACAGAGAGATTCCTTTAAGCAAGTTAAAATAGTAACAACTGCGACGGGGTATTATGAGATATTGTATAATAGAACAATCTGACATTGATATGATGATAGGGTAAAAATAGAGTATAAACAGAAACATTTATTTTTGGAAGATCATCGATACAAATATTCATATCGCTGCTTATACTACTGCTAATGCTACACTAAGATGATATGATGCTATAGATAAACTAGATGATCGTGTTCTATATATGGATACTGATTCTATAGTTTACGCGGGTGATGGCAAAGTTGAAATAAATACGGATAAATTAGTTGGAGGTTGGGAAGATGAATTTGAAGATTTGAGTGAATGTAATAGAAATAGGCACGAAATAACTGAATAGGTTTCAACAGGACTTAAAAGTTGTGCAGCTGATACAAACATAAACGGGTATGCAATTTGTAAATTCAAGGGATTTAGAAATAATTTTACAAACAAGAAATGTATTCACATTGATAGTACAAAAGAATTATTGCAGAAGTGAAGACCAATTTTGAGATAATTGCGTTACTGCAATCAAGAAACACACGAGAAGCTATAGTTCGATTGGTTAATTTAATAAAACAGTTTTAAGTGATAATAATCTAGTATTCCCTCCACTTTCAAAATCAGAACTTTGCGAAGATAATTCTTTACCATGTGGGTACTAATAATGAAATAACTCCGGAATGTAATTAATAAAATAAAATAAACATAGTGATGAAATAATAGTAATTATGAACAAAATATAAAAATAGTGTTCGACTGGAATGATAGGATTGTGAGATATCAAAAACTTTCTAACTCCTTTCGATGTCTACTTATTGGAACAAGTTATTCAGAATAAACGTGTTTATCGATTTTAAGGTTTTGCTGATCGATAAATGGCTTGATCATAATAACCTAAAATTTGTCGGTAATTCTTCATAGAAAGGACAAAATTATTGATGAAGCAGTTTCATGAGCCTTAATTAAAAGGAGATATTCGATGATTTTGTCATTTGAAGAAACAAATAATAGGATCAAGAATTGATGTTTTGGCAGTCATTAAACGCTGTGTAAAATCAACTATAAATGAAAACAAATTTCAGTTAGTTTTCTGGACTCTCAAATGGACATTTCTGATCCTAGTAAAATTCATAAAAATTATTATAGCTTTTGATGATATAGTTAATAACCGAAATCAAGATGCACAGAAAGTATGTTTTACTCGAGGTAGCCATTCTACACTTCACATAATATCAAATTTGTTGAGTAAATAATTATAATTATTCAATAATGTTGTCTGAAGTGTAAAGTTAATACTTCTGGAGGAGATATTGTTGAAACTATTGGTGAAGTTCATTTTCCGGGATCCAATTACCTTGCACCGGCAACGAAATTTGAAGAAAAAATCCACAGAGGCGACAAGTCTTATGATAGAGTTGATGAAGCAGCTATGCATCATGATTTACCTTACATTATCTTTAAAGATAAAGATAAAAGACATGAAGCTGATATAAAACTTTTAAATGATATCGACTGCATTCAAAATCCTACATTTAAAGAAAAATTAAAAGCTTCTAATAACAAAACTATTATTAAACCTAAATTATTGCTAGGATTGGAAATACCTGAGTAACTATTATTTCTTTGAAATGAAGAATTACATTGATGACATTTTTCACGATCCATAAACTAGATACAAAGGTATTCAAGATCAAGCTAGAAAATTTAAAACCAAAAGATGTGAATAAATACTTGGAACATCAAGATGTGTACTCAAAACACTTTCATAAAATTCAAGTTTTAAAATAGATGTTCTCCTCATATAGATACTATTTGGCAATGTGATTAGGTATTCATGGAGCCAAAGTGTAGTAAACAAAATGATGTGTATTTATGCTTGAATCTTGTTATTGATACTTTTTCTAAATATCTTATGAAAATACCATTAAAATATAAAAACTCTGCAGAAGTTTTATTCTTTCATTAACATTTTCCAACATATGTGTATTTCCTAAAATGATCCACTCTTATAAAGGTTCGGAATAAATTGCCAGATCTATTCAAACCATTTTCAAAAATCAAAATATTCGATGGTATACTACAGAAAACGAAACTAAAGCCTTGATTGTAGAAATAACAGATAGAACTTTACAACAAATGATGTGCAAATGTCTTCAGCTAGGTTAATGTTTAAGACGATACCTTACATAATTATAAAAATTTAGACCATACTAGTTTTAAAATTACACCTACAGAAGCTTCTAGTCCCAAAAATGAAATCAAAGTTTATAAAAAAAGTTATGGCCCATTTATAACTCTTAGCCCTTTATTAACCATGGCTAGAAATGCTTAATTCAAACCCAGGGACATGTTAGTTCAAACAAATTTGGTACGAAATTCGATAGAGCATGTAAACCAACTTTTGTTGATGAGTTATTGTACATCAAATAGATTTATCTACTGATCCACCAACAATCAAATTCGTTCATTACCATAATAATGAAGTCAAAGATACCTATTATTACCAAGAACTTGTTAAACAAAATAAACAAGACGAAGAATGATTGTATCATTAAAACCGTTAAAACTCAAAACCTCCGAATAGCTGATGCCTTTGTTAAGTGGCAGGGATACCCTTAATCATTTAACTCTTGGATAAAATTAACTGAAGAACAAAATAAGAATTATATTCTAAAAGAAGTACCGCTTGAAAACACCGCCTACCATTGAGGACAGGGAATTGGGTTGCTGCCCCCTCTTCCCAAGAGACCTTGAGTCGCCGCTGCGCGCCAGCACGGGCTCTGCGTGTCTTTTGACATGAACTTGTCAGCTATATTAGTAATATTGTGTGAGCAATCTCATCTTCTGAGTAAATGACTCAGTCATCCTCCTTGGAGTTCCCCTTAAGTGATTATGTTGATGTGTCATAGG
>WJFA01000792.1:0-11935 GCA_009870155.1 Pseudobourletiella spinata
TGTACAGTGGGTTTGACATAACACGTCCCCCAGGGCTTTTGCAAATATCATTTAGAAAATTGCAAAAATTAGGATCATGTGGGTATATTCAATATACTTTATGAGCTAACCATGAGTTACTACATTTCGGTATTAGCAATTTACCTGCTCACAGTCATCGAATGAGATTAATACCGTGATATTTAGAAGAAATGTCAAAAATGTGAATTAGCTTTTTCACTATGTGAAACAAAGTTGTGACTGACATGAAATTAACGTGAATTTTTTTAAAATTTTATAAATAGGGAATTTGGAATGGAAAGCATGGATCGCTTTCGCACACCTCCAAAAACGTGGCGGACAACGAGTTTGAAAAATAAAATGATAAGAAAAATGTAAGTGATTTGGGTGTACTACTACAGCACATGTATGCAGCTGTCGGCTGCTGAGAAAGACAATAAGTAAATGAAAACCGTTCTAGTTTGAGTTGTGATTTGTGTACGAGAATCCCTTCGTTGTACACACGCGTATGCATGGAGAAGAATGTAATTTTTGCCTATGATGCTAAAATATGTTGAGATTTTTTACGAGTCTACTGTCATTTCTTATGCTATAGTGAGGATGCGATTATGTATTGCTCGGAATCTTTGCCAGAAAATGCCGGGGATATGGAACGAAGAGCCTTTCTTAGATGCGAGACAAAGGTAATAATAATAACATACGCTAACTGTATTATGTGCTTGAGGTAATAGTGAAAATATGTAATTTCCACTCCACCAAGCCACGAAAAAAGGGCATAGTGCAAAACTACGTGCGCCTGAATGAATTCTGAACTGGATTTATGTGTTATATTCCTTGATGTCAATATTTCCCACTCCAGCTAATCTCACTTTAGTTTGCAGAGTGAGGGGTTATATGATAGCGCGCCAATTGAAGTTATGCCAGAGGAGTATGATTGAGTAGGGGTGCACCTAGTAGCATATGGTCCTGTTTGTTTTTCTTTTACATACACTGGCATCTCAGGCGAGATAGTGAGACGTGTGTATATATAGAAGAATTCAATCTCGTATCTTGAGTGTGAATGACCTCACTCAGAGGTTTCATCGTCCTCATTTTATTTGCAGAGAAAGTACTTGCGGGATATTGACCGAATAATTGACTATATTGATGGCATTACCGTGGCCTCCTTGATACACAAACAACAGCTGGAGAGAGGTGAGATTAAAAATCTTATCCCTTCATGTACAGAATTGTTGTCATTCGCATAGTTTTCAGGTGACTGTGGATGAGAAAACACCAGTTTACCCAAGTAATTCAAAGGACTAACAAGCCAAGGGCTGTACTACTCTAACACCACGAAACTTTATATTCCAATCCAAGAAATTCCACGAGCCTCTCAAGAAGTAACAGTAAAACAGAACCAACAACAAAACCAAAAAAACAGTAAAATTGAAGAAAACTTCTACACACCACCACACGGATGTAATGACTGCTTGTGTGAAAATGTTTGTGTAGAGCGTACAGCAAAATCCCACGATTGGTTCCCTCGAGGACCTCGTCTGTAGCTTCCGGCAGGGGAGAATGACCCTTCCCCTCCTTCTGTTAGATATTATGCAATTTCCATACCCTCTCCACAATTTTAAAACTGAGTTGTGTAAATTGTTTCTCCTTTATTGCCACTGGATCTTACTTGTCCCAAAGGTCCCATACCTGAACGTATATCCAGTCCCGAGAGTGTATCGCCTCATTCTTAAACATACGGCCTCCGGGTTTCCCGCTCCATAGTATTTTCGGAGAGTGTTAGGCGATCGTAGGAATTTCGCTCTACGATGCGTAAGAAAACCACAGGAGGATAATAAAATTCCCATGTTCATTGAACCATATCCTCACATGAGCCTCATGTTCATTGGTGAAATTAAAAAATTACAATTTCAGCTGCCGATTTGTAATCAAAAGACACGCCTTCTATGCGGTCTAAAGTATTGTAATAGGGATGTAAAAGCTCTTACGTTCTTCGTCGAAATTTATTCGAGCTATTTACTACCCTACTTTTGATTCTTGTTGTAGAATGACTTTCTAACTAATGTTTTTGCACGTAATCACTGCGAGTAATTAAGACAAAGAGACTTGCCAAATTTATTAGAGATTCATTTTTTCAATGTTTCCAATGTCAGATTACTGTGAAAAACTATTTAGATTGTCCTCGTCTCTTTTTAGGTGGTTCGGAACCCTCTGGGAGTGAAACCGCAAGTGAAGCTAGCGTTAATCCTCAGGAATCATTTGATAACCCTCAATTGCGAAAACCACAGGACTTCCGTCTGAAGCACGCTTTGAAAATTCCTGACTCTCGTATCCGAATGGGTAAAATTTTAAAAATTAAGTCGGAAAATTACCTCCGGAAAATTCATCGCCAAGGAGTCAGGAATCCTCTAACAAGAACAGATACGGTCACGCTTAGACTTAGAAAACTGAAGAGAAGCACAAGAAGGGTTCCCAATGCGTCACCGATAACTGACTTGCGAGAAACACACTGCGAAGTGGTTCAGTTTCAGTAAAATTAATCTATGATTGAGATTATGTGTAGGAGAAAAACGGCGGCAAGAGTTGTAGAAAAATAGTTGATTGTAAAAAATGTAAGGTAGGTTCGTCCCTTCGTCCTTAATGTTGTGCTGAAGCTCGTGCCAGCTAGAATTAATAAGCAGCTTGTTAGAAAATTGCCGATGACACAGTGTTAACATTATATTTGTGAGAGGACGCTGAAACCGCTTTGATTCCCTCACCCTGATCAAAAGTTTAGTTGAGTCGGTGTGAAAAAAAGTCAAAAGTAAGTTTCCTGTAAGATACTCCAGGCTTTTTTAACTTCACCTGGAAGTTTCACACATATTATGTTTTACAATGTTCGCATATTTCAACTGCCGTTAGGGCTCATCCAGTGGTTTCTTTGCACGACTGATTTTTGTAAAATTTATTTTAACATCTCTCACTTTCATTGTAATATTGTATATTGAAAGATGTCGCGACTTGAACAGGTAATCTCTGATATTACAAATATACCAGTGCCTGGTGTAGAAGTTTCTCTTTATGACATGACATATGGTACTGAAATGACACAAATGAGACCACTTGCAGGACAATGCCTGTACATTCAGAGTGTTTACCAAGTATTTTATCTGTCGTCGGATATCTCACCCACCACTCCTGTGGCTTTTTGTCACCTCAACAATTACTTATAATAAGTCGTTATTGTCATGACGTTTTAATAAGATGACTGAATTATAAGTGATTCAACAGGAGCGTGATTCCATGGTACAAAACTTTTGAACCCAGAATTTTTCCATGCACTGTAAGAGAAGTGAGCAGGGAAAGGGCGAGAGAGAGGGGGATTGGTAGTGGTGGTGGTGTGAAGCCATCATCTGGTAGATGCAATATTTCTCGACTTAGTAGTATTATTTTATACAATGCCTTTTCTCAGTAATATAAACTACCGCACAGCTGATGTAATTGAGTGTATATGTTTGCAATACTTGCATCGAGGAAAGTCTTCATACTATTATATCTTCGCAGTAAGCTTATCGCCTGAGCGAGTGTTAATGAATTTGTATTGTAAATTGGAAGAGATGTAATGGGTAGTGCATCGTTATATGCTGGGGATTCATTGCAAATCATGGTAGAGCAGTTTCTCATGTCAGAAACGGCTGTATTTCCCCCAGAAGCTGTATAGGGACTTCCTTGCATGATGTTACGTAGCCAGTGTATACATGAACCTTTCCGGTACTCCGCATGTCAATAAAATTCAATTCCGAGATTATGATTTACATTCAGGCAAAGTACTTTGCGAGCGTTTTACTTGGAAAGTGGGAAGCAATAATGTGGGCACTTGTATCCGCTCGTCTTACTTACTCAAGGCCACACGGGCTCGACTCTTTTTGCAAGTTTTATTATGCTGTGGCGCCTCCCCACACCCGGTGCACCCGGGCACGTGGCGGTGGGGGTTTCACTTACTTCCACCGCTCTAGCCCCTGGAACCGTGTGCACAGAGTGGGCATATTTGCTAGACATTTGTATAGGTACCTCAATCCTTTATGCAGATGAAGTCAGCCCAGGAAATCTCGATATGAACTTTGGCCTTCTTCTATACTTTCTTTTGCATTGCATCTCCATAGTCATTTAATGGGCTCGTTCATCTCGTATCACCTTGCCTTACACTGTACACACGGCTTAGTACAATGTAATTCATATAGAGGATAATCGGCAACTTTGCAATGGATGACAGCTTGACGTGTATTCAAGTTTTACCACTTGAAATTATCCACCCGTAAGTCCGGCCGAAAGTAACAGGTAAGAAAGTCGAGATAAATTACAGTGATAAATAAAAATGCTCACTTTAATGGCATATTTTTGGATACCTGATATTGCTGTATCTTGATGTATGATGAATTATTATATAAAACCACCAGTTAAATTAATGTCTCAAGGGACCCCAGAAAGCTTATGATTGTGACGGTAAAAGTGCATGACTTCTTTGTAAAAGTAAAAGTTCAATGGCTTCGTAAGCAACTGGAAAATACATTGGGGAAGTCGGCCCGTCACAACAGTGTCATTGGAAGTTGAGCAATGGAAGTGCACGTGGTAAAACAGAATTCCCTTTCATGATATCCTCGCACCGCCAACTGCAGTGGTGTGATAATGCACTATTATATGTGTTAGAGGTTCTTATAGCTCTTGATCCGCTTTAAAACAAGAGAACAGATTACAGTTAAGTATCCAGATTACTCTCAGCATCCAGCATTGTCACATATGGATATGGATTGTAGGGTTATATTAGATACTTTTCAAGTAAGGAAGTGTGTGAGCATAATGACGTGTACGTGTACTCAACAAAGTAATAGTATCTCACATTCGGTACTAAGGCGATGAGATTGTTATAAGTATACTCATATATCGATAGGTTAATTTACGGAATCTTACTCTCTTCAAACACATTCATTTGGGCATGCAGTAGGATTCTATACTTATAAAGCTATTGCTTTCTACTTATTGCTCGTCTCAGTTTGTCATCCTTCCGTTCAAATCTGGTTTGCACCGTACTCATCCAACTGAAAAATTTCCATTAGTTCTCCCCCGACAAGCCACGATGGAGCAGTGAGAAGAACGGAATTTGAGAATAACATGCAACTTGGTCATTTTCAAGCGAAACCCCTCTGCTTATTAGCCGTCGGTACTGCCCACGTATTTTCAGTTTAAACGGGATCTCTGTGTAGAATATCACCTTATTCTAACAACTCACATTGATTCCCAGTGATTGGAAAATTGGTGCGAAAAATGTGGCGGTAATACCGAATTTCGGGGTCTAGAACTTTGACATAAATAGTTAAGCTGGGCCGATTCAAGGAATTCATGTGGCAAGCATTGCTGTGCAAGAGTGTGGATAATAGAGTGTTGGTTGACATACTGTGAAAGGCTTTTAATTACTCGAATTTTCCGGGGCAAAACGCGTTGATGCTACACGGAACAATGGATATTGAGTGCACGACATTCAGTGTATCCTCTAATCAGGTATTCACATGATTATAAGACGTCCATTCCTCTCATTTGAAATATTGACGCTTCAATTCAGAACCAATAACTATGTGCATTCGGTGCTTCAAATCTTATATTTCTTGGCTATATCGCAAACACGGTGTTACAGTTGCTGGCCAGCCATGAGTCTAAAATATAAACCCTTTATCACACTAAATGGCACTTAAGAGCAGTAGCCAGATATAATCCAATTAGAAGATATTGTAGTCCACGTATGGGCTACTGCTGGAGGTTATTTTGATCTGATATAATTCCCCTAGAATTTCCACATAAAATATTATGCCGCAGCTTGCTGTTGTTGCTGCAACAACATTATGACTGTTCTTACACTGAAAAGAGATTATTTCTGCGCTAACAAATAAGCTTATTTTGTACCCGTCAAGGATCTCAGTGTGACACTGTGTCTAGCACTTAGCACTTTGCTGTTAGACCTGCTAAAAGGCTTGCCGTCATGAAAAGAGAATACAGCTCACTGAGAGGGTGTTTATGAGCATTTCCCTTGAGTTTATACCATGTAGTTATCCGACTTCTGAAGCTGAAAACAAGTTCTTTAGGTGTGTAACATCCGCATTTTATTTACTATGTCCCTTTATTGAAATGCTTAAGTGCAGGAAAAATAACGCAAAACCAGTCATTTTGATTTCAATGCACCATAATCTGCTTCACTGAATACTGACCACACAAGATGAGGCAACCAACCGTGACCACCGGATTCAGCTACTAGAATTTTTTAATTTTGACCTCAGTTGTAACTGAACTTTGTAATAGGCAAAAATCTTTTCCGTGTACGATAATGTTAAAACACCCTGTGGTTTTTGCCATACCTCATGTATCAGGAAACGCTGCACCGAGACAATGGAGCATGGTACCAAACAAAATTTTAAAGACTCAGGTCTCGATTGGTTCCAAACTTATTGATCTGCAATCAGGCGTTTGGGTTCCAGAACGAAATAAATTTGACGTATAATTCTGGGACACCGTGTACATTAAATAGTTGTAGGCCTTTCATATTTTCTTTGAACTATTATGGCGATATCTTGATAATGGTATAAAAGATTTGCGGCGAGATTATATCGAGCTGGATTGTATCCTTCAGGATTTTATCGAGGCAGAACTACTTTTGTGGGAAGACTGTAGTCGTGAATGTTAATCCAGCAGGATCTGGAATTTATGACTGAAAGAAGTATAAACTGTACAGCGGCTGCAGTAGTATTGCTTTTATCAGAATGGCTCCCTTGTTTTACACAGAACGAAGGTCAGCTAGACCGGATCAGCACATCAGAGGGCGCCGCAGTGTACGATGATGAGAAATCTATGTCAGAGTGGGAGCACATTGAGGCGGGAAACGTATGCACGAACGTCGTATTTGACTGTATGGGAGAAATACTGAAAAACGATGATGCAGTCTTTGCTGTCCCTATGGTTCCTCCACTAAAAGAAGTTAAGGAGACACCTAATGATGATTTATTTGACTTCCAGCAAATTCCAGATAGTAATGAATCCGGGGAAGAGGTAATGAGTCCACCAATCTCGTAAAAAACAGTAAAAACCAGAAAGAAGCAAAGTGCTGAATAACTTTGAAAATGGTGGATGAACTGCCATGGAAAATGAGTAAAAACAGAATTTTATCCCTCCAGATCCCTGTAATCCCTGAGTACCTCTGTGATCGCATCACCCATGAGATCTTCCAAGACCCCGTGGTTACTCCCAGTGGGATCACATACGAGCGGAAGAATATTGAGGAGCATCTGAACACCGTTGGCAACTTTGACCCCATCACCCACCATCGACTAACAGCAGAAGAAATATTTCCAGATCACCGAATTCGAATTGCATTGGATGAATTCACAGCCATGAACCCCGAAGTCCTGAGTGCGGTGGAGAACGAGCAGTTCGTCGAACAGGAACTCCAGTCCGTGGAGCAGGCGAACACGCCGCCGACGACTGAAGTTGAGGACAGCACAGAGATAAATACGACGTCGCTGTAGCGGAAGAGGACGTTGGATAATAAAATGATCTTAACTTTGCAAACTGATTTCACAATCAAACTCCTATTTAATTTCAGTAATAAAAACAATAATTTTGTAAATTTTCATCAGTAACAAAATGAAATATCATTTTTGCGGACTCTTAACAGTTTAAAGTAGACATTTTCGATGTCTGTATTTTATTCAGCTCTGATGACGCCGTAACCGTAAGCAGTTGGGGCAGCAGCATAAGGATAGCTAGCGTAGGCTGATCCAGGAAGAGAAGTATCAAAACCCAATTGGTAGTTTCCAGCCAAAGTTGAGTAGCCAGCACTGTAGGCATAGGGGAGGGCAAATGGCGAAGCAGCCAGGAGACCCGCGTAGGAAGTGGCCACAACGGCCAAGATGATGAGTGCCACCTTTGAAAGAATAAACTGATTATACTATAAAACTGAAATAATTCTGTAAATGTATAAAACTGCACTGGATACAACTTACGATAGCCTTCATTTTAATTTGATTTGAGCGGAGAAGCTTGAGAATGTTTGCTGTTGCTACGACAAAGTAGTTTGAAATACTGAATAGCTTTCAGTTCCACGATCTTTGGTATTTATACCAAGCCAAAACGGACCTCGAAGGCGTGGTTCCATCACCACCGGCGCCTCCATACAGCCATTTATTTTCAATATCCGCATTGACAATAATGAATTTTTTTATAGAATCTAGAGCATTCCTTTAACTGAAGCAAATGGATAAAAACTATAATAAAGCCGCACTTGCGTAGATGGCCATCATTGTTTTTGCTCAGAGTTTCAAGTAAAAGGGCGATACGAGTTACATCAATTCCACACACATCAGCTCAATTGGGAAGCTACAGCAGCACCGAATTCATAATTGTCTTCACCTCTTTACTTTTTTCTTTACTACAGTAAGCTGTAATACAGCTGGTTAACAGCCGTAAGACGGATTACCTACCAAACAACTGCCAACAAGCTGTAAATGACTACGATTACCCAATTTAAATGAACTTCACCCCACCTGATGAGGAAGGATGCCTAGGCGACGGTTCCAGGATATATACAGCTCAGCCCATATGTATCTGATGTAGCAAGAGGCCAGTTCAAAGAGCGTTTGGTTCACCCACAGGTGCAGGCGAAATATAAGAAGCTGAGATGAATGGAGCTGGCAGACGACCTTGATGATATTTATCTTGTTAAAGGTGCACTTCATAAAAACTCATTTATGCTAAGCATTACGCAGTTGCCAATGATACATTTAAAAGAAACACAATGAGTCATTCTCTGTCATAGCTATTTTTTATCAATACGAATGTTTACTACTCAAGGGTACAATAGTCACAAGAGGCTAAGAATGTTCCAGTAGTGTAATTAGGACACTGAACCTGCTCATTCCAGCTCCACGCCCTCTCAGACGGGCAGATCATCACAAGCTATAATGTAATTTATGACGAGTACAAACTATCTCCTGTAATGATAATAGTCCCTCGTTGCGGCTAATTACATGACAAAATTTAAATTACAGTCTGCACTACACGATGTCCTTCCGTCGCATGCGTTATAATCTACTGAAAAATCAGTTGTTTTAACAAAGTAGACTTGGCAGATGCTACGTAAAATAATACTTTAAGTCAAATAATAGATAAAGGAAAAATGCGGACACAATCGGATCAATATAAAATTGAAAATTAAATACTAAATACTAAAATACGGCGGGCAGTTCAAATTCCAATCTTGAGTACTTACAGTAGGTTACGATTTGCGAACGCGAATGTAGTAGAAACTTGTGTGGAACCATATTAGTGAACATGGCAGAATACGGTGCATCAGATATCATCACATCGCTTTGATATTAGATGCTGTTAATGTTAGAGTTCAGTATTTTTCTGCGTTTCGTTTTTTACCAGTTGCATTCCAGCGCCACACGGTTCCATCATCGCAGACGCCAATTAGCACTGTCCCATCTCGTGAAAAGGCTGTCTGACGGATCACAGACGTGCACTGAGGTTGTCTCAGGATGATACCTGGAGTCTGGCGTTCATGTGGATGACTTCCCAAGAGGTCGAAAATGTAGATCTGTCCCTTCTGATTTCCCAGAGCGAGCAAGTTATTTTGAGAATCGAGGCAAAAGCGAACGTACCAGAGCGCACAGTCCTCAACCGTTAGCGTAGCGATGATACTGCCAGTGAAGATAATTTCTTAGCACAGCTTGCAGTTATCGTTGTAATCCTAAATTAGCTTTAATTTTTACCTGCTATGATAGTCTGTAGGCTTCAAATCCTCCCATTTTTGAAGCGGCCAGCCACCCTTCCAAATGCAAATTCTATTTCTGCAGGACTGAGAAGGATGTGGTTTAAATGTTATTCACGTTCATTGTTATACTTTGCTAATTGTAATAACTTACCTTGGAGATAACCAAGTCACCAAACCAACGAACACAATCGACGTAGTCACCATGAATGCTTCTGGTGGAAAATTCCGGGAAATGTTGCTTGAGTGTTTGAAAAGATCTGAAACAAAAATTGAGTTTCAGTCTGTTACTGACATTTTCAGACTTGTTAATGACTCGGTCGGACATATATGCATACCGTTTCTGCCGGATGTAGGTATGTGATTTCTGAATGACGTCCCGGAGTTGCGCATTCTGGATATTCCACATTTTCATTGCGTGATCCATGCCACCGGAAACCAGACGAGTGCAGTCAGAATTCACATCCAAAGAAATTACTTCATCACGATGTCCATCCACACCACCGAAAATAGCCACAAGGACGATCGTGTGAACGTTCCACAAACGAATGGAATGATCCTTGGACGCCGTGAAGACAAGGGCAGGCTCCCTCGGATGCGTAATGATGTCGTTAATAGAATTTGGATGACCCACGAAGCCTTTAGCACCTACGATGTTTGGCTCAAGAAGGCGTAAGATGCCCTTACTGCCACCTGCCACCAGCAGCGGTGCATTTTTGGATGTACTTGTCCACGCACAGGAGTAGAAGCAATCCTTTTAAAATTTAGCATATTACATTATCATTATTTGTTCAGTGCTTTAAGGCAAAGGCGACACGGGTCTAGAACGTAAAATGTTACTCATTGTAAAGGAACAATAAGAAGGAAATGGCGCTACAACCTGTGGGTCTGAATACACCTGGAGAATTCTTAAAGCGCCATCTGGATCACACTTGAATATGTTAATTCTGTCTGATCCAGCGGTAGCAAAGACTTTCGGATCACCTTTATCATCACCGAGCTGTAGATTCAGATGAAATTTCACGTCGTATATCGGTTTCTTCGCTTCTTGAGCTGAGGCCATACAACTTTTAAAAAATAACCACTCATGTTTACGGGTCTCGAACACGAAAATGTCGGGAAACTATAACCTCGTCACGGTACTTACGAGTATGTAAAATTTTTGACTTGTGGAATGCCCTGATTAGGTGTTTTCCGGCTGCTCTGTAATTTAGCACGCATCTCGGGTTAATCACATAGGGCTTTTAAACTTTTCATTCTGTGCATTCCTCGGAGATGCATATCGCGGAATATCTGAATGTAGCATCTCATATGTTTCGAGATGTAATTATGTCTCCATTTTCTCACTCTCATGTAAGGTGACCAGAACAACAAGTCTCATTTACTTCTACTGCACTGATGGAGCAGTAGAATGTGAGATGTCGCATTTGTAGTACATTTATATTTAACACATTACGGAAAACTCGAAAATCTAAGTTCTCTATAAAGTTATTAATATAGTACGTGCCGTAACTTACAGCAGCTTCCCCGGTTTTGCGGATTTCTTCTCTCTTTTGCTTCTCGTTCCCCATTTTGATCACTGGAAAATTTCAGTATAGTTCACGTCAGACGAGCAGTTATTGAGCTGAGGGAGTACTGTTCCTGCTGCTCATGTGCTCCGTTCATGAGAAATTGGTATAGACTACGGTGCACGCACGGGCAAAGTCTGCGATACCCCGTAATGTGCATCTGCTCATTTGGAAAAGTTTCTGTGGGAAAACACATACTTGGAGTGTCCTACAAAATTGATCCCTAAATTGTTATATTTTGTTTGGATGCGTATTCAGATTTTTCAATTTCTTTATTTTATTCCAATGTCGTAGGAAATAAGTTTGAAATTTGTTAATTTCATTATGCATAAATGCAAACAAATATTGAGCAAGACTCCTTCCTTGCTATGAGATGCGGTATAATTAAATACACTGTTTTCTTACAGTGTGATGGTTACTAATTGAAGTGACGTATAAACAAATTCTAAACAGTTGCTTAAAAAAGTCAAAAGTTTCTAAGGTAAGCCAGTGCCAGTAGCCGTTGCCAGCCAGTGACAGACGGACGGACAGATATTTCTGTTCATAGTTATTCTTTATCGCGTATCGTGTCGTG
>WJFA01000792.1:11983-29370 GCA_009870155.1 Pseudobourletiella spinata
GTGACACGACAGATAAATTTCAGATGTGCTTTTCTCAAGCTCAGTCTCTATTTTCGCACTCGCACCACTTTTAACCGTCAAAGATTTGATCAAATCTCATCTCTTCTCGAATACTCACGAAGTCTCCCTCAATCTCACCACTTCCAGTGGATTCCAGGAGGACTTCGAGAATTATGATGAAGTGGCTTCACTTTGTCAAGGCACTAATTCTTATCTCGAGCATCTGCGCGGACAATGAAAAGATGAGAGAATCTACCACTACGATCCCTGATTGCAGTAATAATTGTACATTAAGTACACTTCGGGTGCCTACAGGGAACAAAACTCTCCCTTTCACGTCGGGCAGGATTGAAGTCCCAGTCGTACTGGCAGGAGATGTTTTGGAAGAAGATACGGATGAGTACTACGAAGATGATGGGATGTTAGGCATCGTACCGGAGCTTTTCCTGGAGGACGATGACTCCAATTTAGGGCTCTACGAAGGAGATAGTCTTCAGGAGCTCCTCAGTATTTGTGCTAACGCTACCAAGTGTGAAGAATGTCCCCAGGCAGCTACCAATTCCCACAGCCTCATCGAGTACAAGGGAACCGACAAGAAGCCTCCTTGTGACGTCATATCCCAGTACAACTTTCATAAGCTTCGCGTGTCCCAGAAGCAAATCAAATACAAGCAAGAGTTCATTTATAGCCCTAAACTGAACTGCGTCTACGCCGTCTTTTATGGCATAATCGTGCTTCTTGGAGTATACCTCCTCGCTGTTGGCCAGTTCCGAATTAGCACACTATGGGATACGCTTGCTGAGGACCCCACTCAAGGCATAAGATCCTTCAGATATGAAAGCATGGAGTTTAAATTCGACCCCGCAGATCCGGTACTGCAAGAAATTTGAAAATTGTCTTATCGTGCTCGTACGCCCTTTGCACTACTGCAATGACATTGGCACAACATATGACAATCGACAATGGAGCGCATCAATTTAAAAGAAAACTTTGGGGCCGGAAAGTTTAGCCAAAGCTGAGTTTTCATACTAGCTAATTTTGTAGGAGAAAAGGCGCCATCTTCAGAAATATAAGAAAATTTTAACCCCTCCCGTATAATTATTGTGATTTGATTTGCTATCATGAAGTATTGAAACATGTAGTCGTTAGCTCTTCATATCTTCTCGTCGATACCACTGTAGGGTGCGGATCCAGAGGACAAGGAGCGGTATGAGAACTGGGAGCTTTATAATAGTAGTGACGACGAAGCTAAATCCCACCATACGTACAAGGTTAACATTCCAGGAAAAGGAACTAGTGAGTTAACCCATTTAACACAGGAATAATCTCAGAATAGTGTAGCTCTTTAGCCTTTTCCTAAGCGTAAATATTCTATCTCACTCAGTCAAAATGGCGAAGGAGCGGGAGAATCAAAAGGCTCGAGTTAAAGGAGCTCAGATATGGCCGTGGGATTTGCCAGGCTACAACTTTGCCCAGATACCGTATCGACAGGGCACTCCGAAGGACATGGATGACTGGAGGCCGGATGAGAACCCTGATGTCTGAGTCTTGATCATCAAAAAATATTAAGAAATATTGTTGGTTGCGGTACCGTCACAATGCTATTGTGGTGATCTAGCAAGCAATATGTTACTTTTAAGCACATTCAAAAACTGTTATTTTCCTGTAAATATCATTGTTGAAATATATTAATGGTTAGCTGATTTACACTCCAAAACCCATTATGATATCAGATTGACTGTACGTTCCTCCCATCATGTTGTAAGATAAAAAAAGCCTAATTGGATGCGCGCTGAATTACTTATTAGCACAGCGAACAATAAAAATTGCTGAATTCTGTTTTCAAAGAGTTGTTACTGGTGGTGGATGGTACATTGATTTTGGAGATGGGACTTGTAGGTCATCGGGGTCATTCAGGTCACATAAGGCCATGTGCTATTAATCAACCATCACCATTGCATTTTTATCGTTAGAAAGCTATTGAATTCCAGATGACAGCAAAATATCGTTCAAGGCCCTGTGACCTAAAGTTAAAAGGTTATGACCCACACCAGTAATACTACATGAATATTAAAATTCAACTTCTTACCACTAGCACATACTACTCAGAAATGGTAGATGCGATACTTATATACATTTGTACACCGTTATCATTATAAAGCCGGATTGTCGTAGTGACGCTGTCCATCTGCAAGGCGTAACTGAGAGCATTCTAACATCTCTTTAAAGGGAAGAAAAACGACAAACGACAGTCAAATGATTTTTACTTTTTACACATGACCGATTTATGCACGAAAATTGAAGTGTTCGTATACGAACGCTTAAATGCTGTTATCTCTATCAACAAGTTTTGAACGTGACATCCTGTCCTGAGCCTGAGACCGTCAGTGAGACTTCAAGGACTTCGACGAGTATTCTACTCAGTAACTTTGGCTTTAGACATTTCGGTAGAAGCTGCTGAGCAAAAATGAATGGAACACGCCAGGCTCTATGTATTATCACCGGGTTAATCTTATGTGGTGTTATAGTTCAGGGGCAAACGCCCTCTGTTCTCAGTCCTGAGGAGGCAAACTTCGACGGGATGTTGGGATTGGTTCCAGAACTATTTCAGGAAGTAGATGGGACCAACGCTGGCTTTTACCCAGAAGGTGATAGCATTAAGGAATTCCTCGGGATTTGCGCAGGAAGTAAGTCCTGCGAAGAATGTCCGGTGGTATTTGTGAACTCGAAAAACCTGACCGGGAATAGTTCGAGGAAATGTGATGTTTTATCCCTACTCAACTTCAAGAAGCTTCGACTGGCTCAAAACCATGTGCGGACAAAACAAGAGTTTTTACAGAACTACGTCGTTGCTATAATTTACATTGTTTTGTATGGACTCTGTGTCGGCATTGGTATTTATCTTATTGTGGTTGACCATTTCCGAGTGAAAACTCTGTGGGATAAGTTTGCGAAAAATCCGTCTAAAGGAATGCGATCCGCCCGTTATCAACGAATGGAGTTCAACTTCAGCTATGATGATCCGGTAATTTGGCAAGAGTAATAAAAGCTCTGCTTGAATGTTCACAGTTGTAGCTAATATGCTTCATGCTTGACCTCAGGGTGCGAACCCGGAAGATCTAACCGGCTACGAGGATTGGGTTGTGTATGACAGCGAGGAGGACTCAAACGAAAAGTCCAAGCATAATTATGGCCTTTCAACTGCACAGACTCTCGAAGGTACTTCAAGTTGTTCGCAAAAAATACAATTCATAACTTTAAAATGTTTTTAAGCTGTTTGAATCTTTCAGGCAAAAGGGCTAAAAAGATGCAAGCTGAGCGGAAGCGGAAGCGTACTTCACAGCTTCAAGGTGTTAGCGCAAAACAGTGGCCTTGGGAGGTTCCAGGCTATGACTTCACAAAAGTTCGTTTCCGCGCACGCGGCGATGACGAAGCAGCTGGAGAGAGTTCCAACATTTAAATTGGCCGGAAATGCTTACCCTGGTTTTGAATGTGAATGTGGTTACATGGGAGGCCGCAGAAATGTTCGAAATATATTGCCAGTTTTCACTGTGACTCTCTTAACACTGGGTAACTCCGCGAACTCATTTCTCTGAGAGTTAGAAAGTTTGACCAATAGAATGAAAGAGCTAACTTATGTCGGCAACAACATATAAAACGACATATTAAACTTTACTTAGTCAGTATTTACATCTACCACAGTCGACAAATGTTTGGGCCGTAAAAATTAATAAAACAGCCTAGGGTTTGGAATATAGGGCTGGTGTTTGTTATATGCAACTGTGTCTCGAATACGCTTTCCTTTGGTGTTAACCATGTATGGCAGAAGTGCAGGTTGCCTCAAAAACACTCCTGCACCGTTGAGAGTGTGGACTGTGAGACTGCAGGGCTCATCCTTATCGGCTGTCACGGCAACCCATCCTATAACCGTGACACATGTTAGCGTTATACATTACATACATTTTTACACTAGTCAAATAATTAATAATTAATGAGGCATCAATTATAGTTGTCATTAATCAGAAGGGAGCGCACTAAACACGCTTTACTGACCGATAGCTGAGAGAACAACGTCGCAGCAACTACACTTGCGGCCCTCTCCTGTAACTTGAAACTCTGTGGCTTTCAGCCGAGGAAATACTTTCAGTCTGTCTTCACCACCAGTAGGTACACCAAAAATTGGAGTTCCAAGAGCCTTCAAAAAGCATGCAATTTGATTGCGAATCACGTTCATTTGATCTAACCTTTGGAGCATAGCCAAAAGATGAAAAATTAAAACGAACTTTTTCGTAAATTTCTTCGGCGTCGGTAGTGTGGGCAACGGTAATGGGGACCTCGTCCGATGAAAATACCGTTAATACAATAGGATTTGTATTTCCACCGTAGTCTATGCGTGCAAGTCCTCCAACGAACATGGTTAGACCAGCTCGCAAATAAAACGAACGTGGTTGCAGTGTCTTCTTTGGCAAAACTTTCATCAGTTCGGGTAACAAGAGCTTGTCTAATATCTAAGAATACAAAATTTGAAGAAATTAATAACATTCTAAACAATTAATTGTTAACAGAATCTAACAGAGAATTAAGCTGACAGTCGTACCTGGTTTTCATTCACAGTGCCGGGTGTATCGTAGCACCATTGTCCAAAAGCGAAGGCAGGGTCGTGGGGGTCCCACTTTCCAGTCTGACTGAGTTTGGGTAAGTTGAAGGTATGCGGATTCACCTGAAAAACATCTTGAGTCGTGTTCAGCCAGACAACTTCGTCCTCCGTCTCTGCCCTCCTAGAACTTCGTCCAACATAGCCTATTAGGCTGGCGTACGTTGGATCGTTTGTTTGCTTCAGCTGAAACTCTCTTAGTTTTTCCTCGGCCTTAACATCTGGGCCCCATTTCTTTAAGCGCTCGTAGCGTAGATGTAGGCGCCATCCATCAGGTTTCAAAACTGGAAACTATAAGATAATCTTCCTTAGACAACATCATTAGATTAAAATAAAATCAGATGCACAAACTTACCTTGAGCAAATTCAAAGTAGTTCCTGGCCACGCAGATACGGTTGCACGCTGAACAAGATCCACAGCTTGAACTTTGCAGAGGTCCGATTGTAAGAAGACGTTGAACAAACTTGACTTTCCCACGTTTGTGCAACCCATTATATAAATATCGCCTAGAATATGTCATGACGAGAAATTATTTGCTGCATGCCTGGAAAATGAATGACTGCCTGCAGGCAATTTTTTCCTCACCCTTATTCCCCCATTTTTTAAAGATTGTTGTGATCAAATCTTCGATTCCGTAGCCACTCGCTGCACTGATGAGGGCAACATCCACAATATTAGCCCGAGTGAGACCAACATCTTCCGCAGCGTACTTCAGACTAGTCTTGATATGTTCCAGGTATTTTTTGGAGTCACGAGGAATCAAATCCACTTTATTTCCCACCAAGATCACAGGACGCTTGTGACCTGCAATTTGAGCACGGCGTATTAGAATTGAACGGAATGCGAAAGATACCCCGCATACTTCTTCCCCTACACTGTTCCTGGATGAGTCTCAAATTATTGTGATAGAAATTCGGTACTAAAAAACTCTTACCAATTATATTCGCTATCCCGGGCCAAATGCTGCAGGGAAAGTCAACTAAATCTACGACTAACAACACTAATGCTTTTTTGTTTTCTATATCCTTCAAAATTTCCGGGTACATTTTGGGAGAAATATTGACATTTAAAGCCGCATTGTGGGCTTTAAGGAAATAGCATCGCTGACAAACTTGAGTTTTTAAGTCTTCGCTGCTTAACACTTTGAATGTCTCACTTGGCATGTACCTAAAAGAGATGATGAAAGCATTATAATAGAAAATCATAGCTTCACGTGTTTACAAATTTATGGAAGTAGCAAAACTATCTATTATCTTTACCCCGGTATAGCTGCATCTTGACAGTGTAAGTGAGCTCCACATCCCCCACATGGCACGTCGCTAGCTGGAACAGACGGATCTGGTATTCCATACTGATTTATCCAGTTTTCTGCAGGGACAGTTTCATCTGAAACAGGCACCTGTGCCACGACCTTACTTTCATCCTCTTCTCTGTTTACATCCGTATGTTCAAACTCGGTTAGTATTCTAAATGGAAACTGTAAATTTGAAGTTGCTGGTTCACCACTTATTTTACTCAAAAATTCTGAATGATTATCTTCGACTTCCTCATTCAAATTCAAGTCATTCATTAAATATTGAGCAGCGACGCTCAGATCTTTCTCTTTTGCTCTTTTCAATGCTCGCGCATCTCTTATGACTCTTTTCATCGGCTCTTGTATCCTTTGCCGGTAGTTAGGTCGAAAAGTGAATTTTTCCAAGTAACTGTTATAAGTGATTTTTTCAAGCCATGTGGAGGCTTCCTCTTGTTGCACGTTATTACGATAAGACCGTGCAGTTGAAAAATAACGAGCACATCTCACTCGTGGATACAAAAATATAAAAAATCGAGGATTCATGCTTATCAGAGAATGTCTAAAATGAAAAACCCAACTTAATGGAACCACCAGTAAAATTACAAAACAACCGATACTTTTCCACAATTTCGAATAGACTTCGACACTATTTTTATTATTTATTCTGTAAAGTTACACTTGCATTGCGGGTCAGAGCAGCCACGAGTGGAAGGAAAAGTGGGAGAGCATGAAATATAATTTTCCCGCTTTAACTTCTGCATATCCATCCATAGAGCGGGTTTGTTCTGTCGTGAACTCTGTGTGTTGCATTTCATGGTGCCCCGGCGGAAAAGATTATTCATGCATTTCGGAATTGGAATACGAGAATGACTAATTCGACGATCAACTGTTAAAACGCAAATGTTCCGCATTTTATGCTTAGCATATTCTCTTCGGTTAGTACATTGAGTGTAAATCATTGGTACCACTGTGCTACATGCTACAGGCTACAATTGTCAGGGTTGATTAACTAGTAGTAGCTAACAAATTGTGCTGTTTTTTCTCGAACCAGGGAGGTAATTTTTTATTCTGAAAAAAATCATTTGTAGTCTCGTGTATTCGTATTAAATTACATTCGGCATATTCGAATTCAGCATGCGTATTAAATTATGTATTTAGCATTACATGCCGTAATCCCAACTTAAATCATTATTTCTACCCATTTCTACAGGCATATTTGTACCGGCAGTTCTTTGTTGAAATTCAGTCCCGCCCGGAATCGATAAAATCCGACGGAATAAGAGTATGCCGCACAGGTTTCCATAACGACATCAAGATACTCAAAATGTCTTCGATAAAATAAATCATGCCTTAGACCCACAATAGTGTCTGAATCCATCAACAGGGCTCCAATTGCTTGAGCGTTTTTATTATTAACCTTCTTTCAACAAAAGGAAATTGTTAGAACAATATCAGCTAATATCAGTTTGTTTTCCAGCGTTCACTTGATAAGCCTGGGACACAATTGCTGTAGAGGCAAAAAAGCTACAAATCCGCTGGTTCTGCAGCATTTGTATAATTTACACGGCACTGATAAAGTTTTGGGCATAAACGCAAGCACGAGAACTCATTCAAGGGTTCCAAACAAAGATTTGAGGCGTAAATTCTAACCCATTCGCTTACACCAACGACAAATCATAATGCTTCTTTCTCGGACAGGAATGACATTGTTTGTGATGAGTTTTGGCTCGTTCCAATGCAGCTTGTTTCAGAGCAAACGGAAGAGAGAGGTCCTCTGGATCATTCGGTCGGAATGTGAAATCGTGCCTGTGGAAGACAAAATCTTAATTATTTTAACTAACAATAAATATCACATTATAACAAATTAGCCCTTACCCCATCTTTCCCTTGCCACCCTTGGAGACTGATGTCATTTTCCAATACACATACTTCAACCACCGTGGAACAGGTTTACTGTAGAAAAAGGACTCGAGCTGATGGAACGTGACGATCTGACGACTCACATGACTCATCTCAGCTTTCATTTGCAATCCCTATCAAAACATTTCCATCGGAGAATGTCAATATTTGCAAATGAACATCTGGCAGCTTCACACATCGGTGATCGGTGACAATTTGTTATAGACTTACATGAACATCCGACACAGTAAGTGCAATCAGCAAGTTCATCAGTACGATGGCCACGACAATTACAAAAACTGCGTACAAGAAATGACCAACCAAGGGGCCACCGGTTTGGTTTGCATCATCTTTGTAGAATGTATCCTCGTATTCAAGTTCTCCTACGGTCATCACAACTACCTTTAGGAGAGCGAAAGGGAACATGGCATACGGTTGTTCCTATAGTATTTAAATCACTTGTAATTTTTTTGTCTTCTGATGGCTACGTAGTAAAACAATTTGATCAGGAATAGATCTCACCGCAGGAAATAGAATGCCGAAGGAAATAGCGAATGCAATGATGAGAAGAATGTATGCCGGAATAAGGGACCAGAACCTTGCCAGAACCTATGGTGGTAAACGAATTAAGATAAGATTCACAGGGATCGAAATTAGAAAACAATTTCTGCGGTACGAACATGGCTTAGCATTTCTATGTACTGTCCAACACTGGGTAGTTTTCCCAGCTCAGATAGTGTGAAAGCCCACGCCAAGAATACGGTGAACTGCGAACAGAAGTTGCACACTCATCTCAATTCGAAATTAAATAGCCATATTTTATCGATTAAATCTCAAAATACTCACGGCTGCAGACTGGTACTGGAGTTCTGAAATAGGACTCTGCTTACGGAAACCCGGAGCAAATGTTCCCACTACTAGTAATAAGAGCAAAAGCTCTAGTAGATTCAAACGAATTTTGAAATATAGAGCAGGTGAACACACAAATTTACTTAAGTTACAGACAAGTAAAATTATTGTCAAAATCAACGGGGGGCACATTGATGCAGTTACTCCGGCGCCGATTGAACATGCAATGTCGGCAGGCGAGGTTGCGTTCTCATTCACATGCCGGGTGTAATATCTGCACGGACACTCAAGGACGTAAACGTATATAACGTAGGAGGTGTAGAGAAACAACCATATTAACTGCGGAAGTATAATCACAGGAAATGAATTCACTACAAATTACTTTCACAAACTCTTTCTGTTTTCTTACATAAATTATGAGCCCAGCATAAACTTGATGTTTCATTAGACTCCACTTTCGATCCATAAAAATCCGTACTGCGGGATGAGGGAAGATCTTCCCCGACACAGAGTCGCCACATCCTAACAGTGATCGCAAAAACTTCAGCTCACTTCGTAGCTCCATCTCGCTCTCAGATCCATGCACTGACCTATAATTACATGCAATATTTTCGCTTCCTTGATTTCAGATGACCTAATAATCCTAAAATATTTAAAATTTACCTAAAGTCAACTTTGAGGACACAGTTCTCAAGCTTCAGATCTCCGTGCTCTGTTGCAATGGCTCGGTCGAGAATGTAACACATGACGTCAGGGGTCTTCTTGGCAATCACCTCGAGGCTTGAAACGCCGTGGTTCGAGCTAAAATTATGTGTCAGGAATGAATCCGTAATATAAGTTCTGGGATTTGTTGTGAAAGTATATATACATATAAATGAGAGGAATAGAGGTTTCAAAGCTTACACAGCATAAATGTTTGCCCCGTGATTCACGAGCGCTTTGAGGCAGTTCTCCATCTGATTTTCCGCCGCAATATGGAGGCAACTGCGTCCATCTCTGAGTTCAACGAGATTAAAATACAGACACTGATCTCGAAACTATGGAACAACGTAACTTTTCAGTTAAATTATTACTTGTCGACGGCGTCTAAATCAATATCCGTGTGCGACAATAAGATGGCAAGGCAACTCTCAGTATTCTCCACACAGTTGGTACACGAACACTCTAATTGGAAAAAAGTAAAGGAGATATAGTTGTGAAGATCAATCTGAACCTAAGATCGCATTCAAATAATTTAACTTGACGTTAGAGATAATTACCTGAACTCAGACTGGTGTGTAGTAGCGTCCTACCATTGGCATCTGTAACGTTGGGGCTAATGCCACGTTTCAACAAACTATCCAATTGCTCTGAATCTTTGTCCTCTGCAGCCTTGAACAGGTTCGCTACAGGTAGCACAAGTTTGTGGCTTGGAACATTCAACTCCATCCTCACATTATTTAGAGCCGTTTCTTAGTAGAATACCGTGTTAGACTGTTTTCATTCCAAACATCTGGAAACAGTAACAAGTTTCATCATCCGTCAAAAAACACATCAATTCACTTCGAACATCGCTAACAACACCGACAATGATCACAGGCTTAAATTCCCACCAAAAACTATACTATGCAGTTCAACGCATGAATAGAATCTGAAGTGAATGCATGTTACTTGGAGTTATTATAAATCATAGCAATCTCATTCACTTGGACATTCACAGTTAGTGTATTGGGTGGGACACTGACTGCTGACAGTAAAGATTTACCGACAAACTCGCGCAGTGGTAATTTTTTTCGCATCATAATATGCATGACTTGGGCGACTTGGACTCTTTGGGAAATTATAAGCACTCCCTTCAGTACGTGCCTGCCTCGATGTAATAAGATCATAAGTAGTTTCTCATCATAATTTTCATCGTGCAATAGCAATATCCATCTATTTTTATTGTATGTGTCCGATTGAGCGACCGTAGACCGACGGCCTCTGTTGGACTGATGTAATCGTACGTTTGCGAATTTCATCGTTTTACCACCTTTAAAATTTGTTATTTTTCCGGGTAGACCACAGCAAGTACACACTTTGTTTTGAATACATCCTTTCAATTTGCAAATATTTATTGCGGTATGCTGAGATTTAGGCCTCGAAATAGCTTAAAAACTGACCAAATCGTAACGTCCTGCAAATATCTACCGAATGAAACTGCGGAACTTCTAAACCGGTTTATATTATGCATTGTTGCACAACTATTAAATATGCACAAAAATTTGTTTTTCTTTAATTTTTAGTTCAGGGCAGCAAGTTTGTAGCAACATGCAGACGTTATTCTTCTACAAGAGGTCAAACGAAGACAGGTTTACACGGTGAGGACTTTAGGAACTTTCTTAGGCAAAGCAAGGACGTCTTTGATTTTCAGAACTCAAATTATCCTTTATACGGATAATCTCAAAACAAGGATTGCTCTCAATGATCCAACCCGCTCACTTGTGTATGCATTCCGAACTGGTTATTTTCCTTGATGTAAGGGGGCTGGGTGCCAGAAAACAACCTATGCGTTCGCAGCATAGATGGAGTGACTTTTATGCTAATTCTTTGTGACTATGTTTCCGTAGAATGCTCTACTAACGGCATCCAGTTACAACGTTGATGTGATGATCTCCTCAAAGGAATAACAAGGTATTATACTACATCTTACCTTTTTATAGTAGGTTGATCACTTCCGGAAGTAGTGTTGAAAACTCGATTTCACTCGTCCACACTTGCTGACAGGAACATCAATGAACTACTTTGTGGGGGCGACCACTTCACTTGAAACAGGTTGCATATGCTCGTTAACCATCGAGAATACGAGAACTGCCGAACGGTGCACACTATAGAAAACCTATGGGTCAGTATCATGCAAACTGTTGCTCGTTCGGTTGCATGACAATGGGCACACAGACGATCCCACAGGGCCTGAATACCTTTACTGCCGGTACACCTTTTCTAAACCGTGATGGAGAAGAGGACTGTCTGTCTGAGAAAAATGCCAGGATCGCTTAATAGCATGACCTTGCAGCTGCGTCACTTATGTGCAGCGAAGTGGAGTAACACCCAGCAATGAAGCCACTTTTGTTCACAGGAGATAGTCAGCTCCGCACAATTGGCGCGTGCCATAGGATGGCAAACAAAGCAATCACAAGTTGCAAGCGCACTCGTGTGTAGCAGCCGATCCCAGACTGATGTTTCAGAGTTTGTCCGAGCTTGACCACACAAAAGTTTAAATTATAGCGAAAGATGTTCGAAGTCGTTAAAAAATGACAAAGAAAATTTGTGCGGTGCGATATTGACATAAAGGGCAATTTAAAAACCGCATATAGACCACAGACCAAGACACAAGGTGTAGTCCTACCGAGAGCTTTTACCATACCATCAGCTCTACTTGGATAAAAAACAAAAGCTCGTCTGATCTGAACGTGCATGTGACATCTTTAATTCGTCTATACTGTTGGTAAATAGGATTCACCTTTGACCCTATAAAAATAATTGTAACAAATGATTTTGTGATGGGAATAATCTGCGTAGGTATTTAACATAAATGTGACCCGCTAGCTCAATCCGCCTCACGCCCCAGTCAAAGGGGAGGTTTTTGCTGAGATTGGGATCGAGAAAATGAGCGACGGGAGGGCTGAAGGAACGGCCCACTTCAAAGTTTGAACAAGTATTGGTCGAGTTGAATAAAATCTATAGAATATTACGGGTTTCTGGACTGATTCGCAGGGCTGATGCTTCAATTCGTTTCGGCTGTTAACATTTTGGAAGCCGACGTTTTCAGCCATGTGAAAATATCGCATAGATATTTTTTAGTAAAATTCAAGCATGATATTTGAAATTCCTGATCTTCATCTGCTGTTCCATAGAGCACACGATTTCCGACATCCTTTGCTTTAATTAGACACTTGTCATACTGGTTAAAACTAAATGTTTCACATTTCTTTTTCTCAGGACAATGTTAACCAGTCTGCATATAACTTCCTGTCATGCTAATTTACAATATCTGTACTTCGTAGTCCAAGTTCGACCAGAGACTATGCAAATTATGATCCTCACCACTGTCCTGATTCCCGACTGCCGGGCATCAATTCCTGAATTTGCATCTGGAATAGACTTAATCGGTGCACCTATTTCGGTTTCTATTGATTGTTTATACAAAGTTATGAATTCGACTTGGATGACGGGTCGATCCTGTGGCTCTATAGTGTCTGAAAATGTGCAGGGTTAGATACATGAACGTGGTCCTCACAAGCAAGTAAGCAAGTTGAGTTTGAGCTTTACATTTTTCATGACATTTTCCCACGTACGTAAACGTCCCCATTCTTAATGCTTAAATATTCGGCCATTCTCTTCCTTATTGTAAAAAAAACTACCCTTAATTTGTGCTTATTTTAAAAATTCCTATTCTTGTACTCACTGATGAGTGAGATCAGTACGGGCTTGCCCATTTTATGTCAATTCGTTATGGGCCTCGTCTCTGCTGCAGTTTCGGGGTTCGTGAACTCTCCTCGAGCTCGTGAGAAATCAGGAGACACTCCGCCCACGTATGTATTTCATGTATCTCACGCACTCACACATGGGGACGTAAGTGAGTTGATCGGAGTCAGCTAAAAAAGACGTGAAGAAAACTGGTTTGATGTGAGACGAATCGCATATGAGAAAACAGTTTTTTTCCAAGACTCATGATTCAGTTTAGGTGAGCTCACTAATATGACGTCACTGTATATAAGGCCTATTGAATGAGTCAATGTGAAAATTTATATGCATGAGGAACATACACATTAAGATACATAATTATGCACACAACTTCCTACGTCCTTACGACAATTTCAGCTTAAAGTAGCCCGATTGTGCAATGTTAATTTGGAACAGAACTACAATGAAGTAATTATGTTGAAATGTAGACGTTGAAAATTGAATTAACGTCTCTACTTTAGAGACAGTGGTCCGGCCTGCAACATTTTCTGGCATGGCAAACGTTTATTTCATGAACAGCTCCTTTTTTGTCACAAGTAAGGACAACGATTTTTTATTATAGATTTGTCCCGAAATCAACAGGACCTACTGAAACTCCTGAGTTTCGAAAAACAAGTTGTGCACATACGCAATTACGCATATTGCCAAATGTTGGACTTATAAGGCCCGATTTTTTTAATAGAATGAAGACAAGATGATAAAAAATTGATTTTTTATCTTCTTGACGTTATGATCTTAAAAAAGCTATGCATTCCAAATTAATCTGATGTTCATCATTGACATTCGCATTGTCAAACTATACTGATGTGAATCTTACCCTGATTATTTAACACATCCAAATCAATTTTGGACCACGGATGTCCACTATTGCTGGATGCAGGGCTTTCCTGGACTCCTGCTTCTTTTGAAAATACTGCCTCCCCCTACCGGCGCTAGGCGACAAACTTCCGCTTGCTTGCTTCATCTCCTTAGCTAACAGCAATTTCACTCCCTTTACAGCCAATTGCTGCGGCGGAAATTCCGCCGCGGAATGATATTTCAACATTATTCAGGAAGCCAGAATTTGGGAAACGCTTTAAAACTGAAAAAGCGCGATTGGAAGTTTGAAGAGTAGTGTCCAGTGGGGAGGGGATAGCCAATATTTTATGTTGGAAGCTGGAAACAAGACAAGCTACGTATATACATGACGGAAACATGTTACGGTAGCTTTAATTCATAGATTCTAGGTATTGTGTGATTCGCATAGTATAATAAATGCTTGTAGTTTATCCATGTAATTAGTACATACTCCGGCTGTTGGCCCATTGGTCATGCTGTCGCTCACGTAAATTGCACATTAGTACTACATTAGGAAGTCGGGAGAATCGGAATTCGAATTGCGAATTGGATTTACAGATTCTAAATTTCTCGCCCCATACTTCGTGAGAGAGAGTCACAGGGATTTTTAGATACTGTCCATGCATTTGAGATACAAGCACTTGCTGCTACGCATTGGCAAATGCATAAAAAAACACCCAGCTTTTTAATACAGTCATGGAATGTTCAAAAATTTTGTTTCTGAGAGTGCGTCTGCAGGACTCGAAATGTTCAAGAATTTGTTTACAGCTTCCCTCAAACTAGGATTTCAGGCAATGTTTTAAAATGAACAGGAACTATTTTTCAACAGGCAGGTCAGGCAAGCACTCAATGAGTAAATCCTGTTAAAATGTTGTAACATTGCTATTAATAGTCAATTTGGGTTAAACGATTCCTTTGTAGTGCTTGCCTCATTATTGCACAGACATCTGCGCTGCCTGCAGCCTAAATGGAAGCAAGAATAACTCTCTACAAACTACAAAACAACATTTTAAATACTTAAGTACACGGCAAATCATAATGCTTCTTTTTCGGGCACGAATGACAATGTTTCTGATGATCTTTGGCCCGTTCCAATGCAGCTTGTTTCAGACACTGCAGTAGAGTGACATCCTTTGGATCATTTCGTCGGAATCTTGCCTGTAGCAAGCCACAACTTAAGTCGCTGTGGGATATTTCAAATGAAAACGACATATTTTTAACACGAACACGAATTTTCGAATATTTCCCAAAATATGACTGTACCATGGAGTAATTGACATTCCATGCACTATTCGCCGCAGTACTATAAATGTGAAGTACGATTGCTTCCATAGTCCCTCAGCGAATATTGTACAATTCGCTGACCCGTGGACCGATTTGAGTCATGTCTGTTTCAAAAGATAGAGAATTAAATTCTCTAGGACCTTCTCCCAGGTTTTTGGCGTAACTGACATACTTCTGCCAAAATTTTGAAGGGAATTTAAACAATTTGGAAATTCTGAATTAATTTGAATTTCATTCACAAATTTTCCAATCTTTGTTATGAAATTTTGAGAAAACCATGGCGTGTTTTACAAAACCCTGGACACAGACCCTAGAGAATATAATTCTGCATGTTTTAAAACCACTTTGACTCAAATGGGTCGAGGCGTTCGTGAGTTATGCGTTCTTCCCCGTCGCAGCCTAAAAAAATTTCATATTTCCCGCCAGAATGAACGGTCACCGGAACTACTTTCTAGAATGTCAATTACTCCATGATAGTCATATTTTGGGAAATATTCGAAAATTCCTCACCATAATGCACAAACCATGTCGTTTTCATTTGAAATAACCCTGTAACAATTTTATGCCACGCAAGGAAAAAAACCTCGATACTAACACCTCCTCTTCCCACCGAAACTTCTGGGGACTGACGTCACTTCCCAATACATAGATTTCAACCACCGCGGTGCATGTTTGTTAAAGAAAAAGGACTCCAGCTGATGGAACGTAACGATCTACCGGCTTACATGACTTGTTTCAGCTTTCATTTGCAACCCCTAAACGTTTCCGTTGCACAATACTATCAGATAATCAAAATCTGGGAGCGAAAGAATTCATTCGAGACTTACCTGAACATCGGATACAGTAAGTGCAAACAGCAAGTTCATCAGTACAATTGTCACCACAATTACAAAAGCGGCATACAGAAGGTGACCAACAAAAGGGCCTCCCGTTGTATTTGAATCACTGTTGTTAAACATCTCCGTATAATCAAGCTCTCCTGCGGTCATTACTACCACCTTCAGGAAGGCGTATTGTTCCTCCTGCACTATTCAAATCACCTGTTGTTTTCATCTCACACGGTTACAGAGTAGGAAAATCTGGTAATAGGAAATGGTCTCACCGCAGGAAATAGAATGCTGAAAGAAATAGAAAATTCAATTATGAGAAGAACACACGCCGGAATAAGGGACCAGAACCTAGCGAGAACCTATAAGATAAGCGAATAAATTAGTAGTAAACATTCTAAGCAATGGAAATTTGAAAAAAAATTTGCCGTTACCTACATGATTTAGCATTTCTACGTAATGTCCAATCTTTAGTAACTTCCCCAATTCAGAAAGTGTGAAAGCCCACTCTACGAAAACTGTTAACTTTAAAAAAAAGGTATATCATGCAACGAATTCGAAACTGAAAAGATTGGTATTTAATTTGATGAATCAAAGAATAAAACTACTCACAGCAGCAAACTGGTACTGAAATTCTGAAACAGAAGTTCCTGCACAGAATGCCGGTGCAAATGATCCCGCTACTAGCAGTAAAAGTAAAAGTTCCAGTACATTCAAACGAATTTTGAAGAGCGGGTGAACAGACAAGCTTAGTTAATTTACAGACAAGTAAAGTTACTGTCCAAATTATGGGGGGAAACAATGCTGCCCTAACCCCGATCGAACATGCAGTTGCATTATCAGTAGCATTACGCCTCATGGGACACTCAATGATGTAAACGTACTCCATGAAACAAGTGTAAAGGCATAACAAGAGTAACTGCGGAAACAACGAACAAAACGAATCGACCACCATTTTTTTCAACGAACTCGAGTATTTCCTCATATGAAATATGAGCCCAGCATAAACTTGATGTTTAATCTGATTCCACTTTCGATCGGTGCAAATCCGCACTGCAGGATGAGGGAAGATCTTACCAGAAATAGAGTATTCAACAGGAGGGTTACCCTACTGTCTATGGCGGATCAAAGATTTATAGGACATGTTACCCTACCCTAGCATACCTCAACTCTAAAGCCGTTTGCCCTACTTCGGCCTAGTTTCCGAATTATTCATGTTTGAAGTTTCATCGAGATTGGTTTTGGGGAAAATTGACA
>WJFA01000793.1:0-29360 GCA_009870155.1 Pseudobourletiella spinata
ATTTATATATATATATATATATATATATATATATATATATATATATATATGCCGTGTATGAGTCGGAGAGACAAGAGGGAGTCGTTGGGGAGTGTAAGACGATGGGATGGTTAAGCCGGAGCCCAAGTTCTAAATCTTCATCCTTCAAGGAGACGACCAAGAGTTTTGGAATCACTGGAGTGTGTGCATTTTGTGTGTGCCCGCATCCTTCTCGCCTTCACTCACTCACCAGGGCATGCATGGAAACACGTATGATGCACACAAACCCTGACCCTCTTGGCCTTGGCAAATGCATAAAGACGAGCTGGGATCATTGTAAACTAATAGGAAATTAAAGTTTTGTCTCCAACTCTGTGTACTAATTACTACTACTTTATTGCAATACACAAGCTCGCGGTCTTTGCAGAAAGTCTGCGCCGGCCTGTCTGTAGGGAAATGGAAAAAAAAACTCTTCGCCTCTCAATTATTCCCTTCCAAATTCTCCCTCCCAACTTAAATTTATTACTGCTCCGGCGGAGTTGAAGTCATAAATCCCCCTTCCGCACGCCACGCTCATCAGGTTGAGAGGCAAGTTTAATTCTGACACTTTCAGTTTTTCAGCCAAACTTGCCCAGCTAATGAAGTTGTAATGGAGGCGCTGTTGCTGTTGTTGGGTAGACTTGGAATATAGTGGTGTGGTACGAATACATGTACAATCCCGTGGATCACGTCCACGTCCGCCCAGGAGCGTGATGAACGGAGACAGAGACAAAGGAGGAAATTTAAGAGTTAAGCCCGGAATAAATGATTCCCGTTCCAGTCAATACACGCAATAGGACCATTACCATTTTCACACACACACACACACACACACACACACACACACACACACACACACACAAACACAAATACACACAGTCCAAACTTCGTACACTGTACCAC
This sequence comes from Pseudobourletiella spinata, assembly GCA_009870155.1. Lineage (NCBI taxonomy): Eukaryota > Metazoa > Arthropoda > Collembola > Symphypleona > Bourletiellidae > Pseudobourletiella > Pseudobourletiella spinata. Next base: position 922 of record WJFA01000793.1, read on the forward strand.
TACTTCAGAGTTTACGCTAGTGGTAGAGCGCAATGAGCTGAACTGACTGAGGAAGATTCTCCGAAGGAATGAAGTAAGTTTAGAGTACTTCAGTGTGTAACAACTGCACGGGGAGCACATATAGCTATTTCATGTAGACATACGCACACAAACGCACGTACATTTATGAAGGGATTTGTTATACATTATGTACATAAGGTGAAACGGACGCCATTCTCCGTACTCGGAGCTCCTTGGCCGGAATGCGGGGAGATGAACTGAAGGTTCAAAGGGAGGGTGAGAGCATGATGAGGAGGGGGAAAGGCCAAGGAGGAGTGTACATATCCGTGTATCCAGTGCTTCGCATAGAATAAAGGAAGAAACAGGGGGTGGAGAGGGAATGATAATAATACTTGAGTTGACTCACACTCAATGTTGAAATGCGCCATGGCTCTTAAGTAAGTGGACTCTGGGCTGGAGGAAGACAACAGTTCGTGATCGACAATACAAACAAGACTTTTGTTGTGATCAGAGCGAGACACATTCTCGAGACGAAGGGAGCTCCGGGTGAGGTACACTTTGTCATCTTCTAAAAATGTCGTGGACACGCGGCTGTTGTTTGTCAGGTTCTTTGAACTGAGAAACCACCAAATCCGGGGCGGAGGATTTCCTGTCAACACAGACACACAATGCACATGTAGTCAAAAGAAAAGATTCAATTCAATTATTTTTACCTCACGACAACAAGGGAACACAGTGAGAGGGGGAGGAGACATAAAACGGAGACGAAGAACAGAGGTAAAGTCCGTCAATTATTGCGCTGAAGAGTTCTAAATGGACAGGATGACAAGTCAGTCTGTCGGAGGAGGCACCAGGACAAGTAAGTACAACAAGGTCCAAGGGCCGAGGAAAGAGAGAAACTATATACTATTTGCGTAGGAATAAGGATGACAACATCAACTTTGGTGGGCCGGACAACAGGTGGAAAAATGACGAATGAGCTTTTGTATTGTGTAAACACGAAATCCATTAATGAGAATACAAATACAAGCGTGCATTCCCCGCTGGACAAGCAGTGCCTGGAGCGGGCGCGGAAAATAAGTTCTCTATTCATCACTGTACATACGTACTACTGAATTGGAAATCCTTTGTGTGACCAAAGGAATATAAATAAGGTTTGAAGAGGGGAATCAACTTGCCTCCTTCGACGACGCAATCAATGGAAATGTTGTCTTTTTCCCGGTAAGTGACCCTCGAGGAGGAGGCGGTGGTGGGAGAGGAGGACGTTGACGGGGAGAGTCGTCGTCCATCGAATTCCAAATGGACTGCTCGGGGGGTTGCTGGAAAAAATACAAACGAACGTACAAATAAAGAGCAACATAAAAACCCAATTGCTTTGTTCATTCTCCAAAGTTGAAGCGAGAGTCCTGGGATGGATGCAAATTACATCACATTTTCCTAAGTAAACTTTTCCTCAATTTTCCTCAAATTTATTCACCCCATCCTTTCCATCTAACTAGCCCTCCTTCCCCGTTCTGACCCGTTCCAGTTATGTACATACGTAAGTTTTTGTCCCTCTGCTCGAGTCTTCTGTGGCTACTGGAGGAAGAGGAGGAACTACTTGAAAATAATTTCGTAACTTAAATCGTCTTGCTCCAACTCATATTGAACTGGGAAATATGTGTGGACATTTCAAACTCTCGATCTCTATCCCACATAAATTAAAGCGTAAAACCCTCCACTTCCGTCGTCCAGCCTTTACCTTATGCTTTGCTTGGGAAATCGAATTTCCATAATGTCGCTCGAGGACGAACCCTTACATAAACAAACATTTACTCTCTCCGACAAAAAAAAACCTGAAAGGACTTCCCTTCCGACAGACTCAATCTCCGATCCACATTATTCCAGCACATTCAACTCTCGAAAAAAAACTGGAAGAAATGTGCTTTCTCCCCCTCCCCCGCTCCCCTCACCCTAAACTCAAGTTGGACATGAAAAAAAATACGATCGATTTCTGGTTCATCAACTCTCTGATCAGACAAAATCCTCCAAACGCGTTGCACCCTCACACATTTGTACACTTGATAGATCACACTTACCCAATACGATGACCCTCGTGGGTTTGGAAATATGCTCCTTCCCATCAAACTTGGTTTCATGACACTGCCAAATCCCATTGTCTTCCGGAAGAACGTTATTGATGGTGAGCCGACCCTCGATAGCATGATTCACACTCGGGCCCTGAATGGAGTAGCGACCGTTATCAGTCCGGATCGACTGGCCATTCAGAAGCCAAATGATCCTTCCATATGTATTATTTAGTTCACATTTCAGCTTCAGTTCCCGCCCTGGCTTTATCTTAATTTCAGCCATGCCGGAGTCACCGCCGCCGCCGCCGCCGCTGCTACTACTACCACTGCTACCAACACCAACACCACCACTACTTGACACTGATGATTTTAACTTGGAACTGGAGGACATGACGGCGGAAACGACCGGCTCCAGTAAGTCCGCACTTGAAGATGATGTTGTGGGAATGGACGCGATGGTTTTTTCAGATGAGTCTCCACCTCCTACTCCTCCGCCACCACTCACACCGCTGGAATCATCTTCGTCTCCAGTAATGGACCCGCTCGGTGACAAAATTGGAAGGGACGAATGACCCCGGTGATGTCGAAGGGAATGGGAGCAGAGTACAATGTGACCTGAAAACAATTAAAAAAAAGTTGGATCATCATCACACTGCGTACATTAGAAACTGTAGGAAATACAAGTTGTAACAGAAGAGTACGTGCTAAAAACTTCTAATGGGATTTCCACTGACTGGACAAAGCCGAATTTTAAACTTGAGCCTTTATTCATTACCCGGACGCAAACCCTCGCCGTCTCTTTCTTGCTCTTTCTCGTTGCCCGAGCGGAAGACAAAAGAGATTTAGATCAGTCATTGTGCCTGAACAGAGAAACGGGGAATTGACTTTCCGGCTACTTAAGCAAACCCTCAACCAGCCAGAGTGAATTAAAACGGAGTCTCTCGAAACAACAGAGCGGAAATAATATGCCAGTACGTTTCCCGTGCTGAATTCAGCAACCTTGAGAGACTTTTAGAAAGTCCCGCCTCACTTCTGCTCATCCATGTCTCGCTTCGCATTTTACATGAATGTATTACTCATCATGTATCTCACACACACGGACTCGGAAGCCGCGCGTTACAAAGTTTCAGAATTCCCCTAATAGCTCCGTATTTCGTCGTCCACTACCCTGTCTCCCCGCCTCTAATCCCCGTCCCGTACATTTTACATCATAATTTCATTCATCCATCCACCCCATAAAGTTGTTATTCCAAAGGGGTAAACCGGAGGGAAGAGTACACGAAAACGATGGGGGAGGGGATGATGAGGAGGGAGAAAAACTAATTTTGTAAATAATTCTCCCAGGAACGACTCCCTTCCCTCGGAAGACCTATTCATAATTCCAAATGACTCCATGTGGGCTATGCCCGGTTAAAAGTTGGAATCAGATCTTCCCATGTTAGAACACATCAACTGGGGAGGGCTCTGCACGTTGCCCATGCTCTAGTTGTGTACAACAGTCTCAATTACTTATTCCGCGAAATGCCTCTGGAAATTACGACGGACTCCCTAGCATTCCACGGCGTAGAAGTATACAGCACCATGCCGGCGGGCCCCTCTTTGTGGGCGACCGACTCCGACGCTCCTTCCGCCTCCGGTCTCTTCAACAAAACATGGGCTCGGTGAGCATGATTTAGCCATTTCCCTCTCACCGGGAGATGAATGGGCCGAAGCTTTTAAAAGCAGTGTTTAGCCCAGGCAAAACGGTAATCAAATGGATCGAGGCTATACAAGACGCGGCCATGCATTAGCCATTGACATAATCACCCAGTCACGTAACCTGGCACTGATGGAATCCCAAAAAGGTTTCCAGCCATCACTGCGACTATCTCTCCAACTCCATGCCTTGTAGGTCATTCCGTGCTGACCGCAATGCTCTTCATCTTGATCAGGATAGCTGGATGTACAAGTGCACCACTGCCTGCGTACCCCTGGAGATTCTTCCAGGGAACCCACTGGATTTTTAATGACTTCCCCTCTCCGCTCCGCATCTTTCACGCCCGCCAGCAGCCTACACTCTCCACCAGACTTCACCGAAGTAGGGCATACATAATATAATATGATACAACAGCAACAATATTGCCAAGAGTAGTGTACACATCCGTAGGAAATAATAAAGGTATTCCATGGTCAGGTCTTTCTCCCTGTCGTCATAAATCCGGGTCGGAATTTTGAACATTTTACTTCCCATGTATACAGACGGAATCAATAAAACTTGATCAATAAATATTTGCAACTTTCACATAGATGAGAGCGTATGGGTTCATCTTCTCCAAATCGTTCTCAATTTATCCTCCTCTCATAAAATACCCATATGTTTCTCCGAAAATTGCCCATTCAATTCAATCTTATTTCACTGGCGTAAACACACAAGCTCTCTCCCTCATCCACCGCTCACTCCTGCTCAGCCAGACGTCTCCCTGTGCAAATTGTTTGAGATCTCTAGAGCGGGAAAAATTTTATGCGTTATTTGCGCAACGGGGCGACACGGGAACTGCAAAGGAAGAGGCGGAAGGGAAAACGGAGTGCTTTGGAGCACATTTCTCCGCTTTATCCCATGAGCCATTCCAGACCAGAGTAGCAGCAGGGGAGATAGGACGAGCCACACACGAATGCAAAGTGAATGAACCTCAGGGAAACATGCCTTGTGAAATATGTAGCGCTTACAGAGAGGCCGACCAAGGGTATGATGCTATGCAGAAAGAGAGAAAAAGAACATTGGCAGAGTGGTGCGAGAGGGAAGGAGATGGTGAAGTCAGGTCCTGTGTGAAAGCTCCAACGATTTTATGGGACATGGTGGTCGTCGTCGCCCTAGTGGAAGGGTTTGCCGGAAAGGAGACGGGGAAAGCAGGGAGGATTTTCTCCTTGCAACGCGAGGATAGACAGAACAGACGCATGTGGAGGACAATAATTCATTTAATTAAATCCTCAGAAAGAAAGTGAAAATCATTCCTTCGCAGAGTTCACCTCCGCCGGTCTCTCTCTCCCTCTCTCGCTGTTCTCCAGGTCTCTCACTTCGTTTTCCCAGAATCCTACCAAGAGCACTCCACTCCATAATAATGTAACTTTGACGTCTAATATCTTTGAGCGGGATATTATGTCTACACAACTTCCCCGGGCACATCACCACATTGTTTCATGATTCCCATGTGTCACCTATTGGACAGAGTCTCTCTCTGGAACCCACATAGAAGTAACATATGCACTCTGTCTCAGCTGAGTTCATTCTTCCTCAGTAGTCCTGGGTAAACGAGGAAAAAATGCTAATTAGCACCCGCGCAATTTCTTTTGAATGCTGATCCAACGCCAACCGTGGAGTCTACTATAGTGAGCTAGCTCAGTCGCATAATATTCACGGAGTAGTGCTCGGAAAATTAGGGAATCACATAACCCTCAAACCAGCTTTGCGGCGAGGGGAGTTGCAACAAGAAATATACATCTTACTACTGACAAAGGCTTCACGGGACTGGAAAGGTTTTTTTCCCTCCCAGAAATATTCTGGCTTTCTTTTACAAGGAGTGATGAACTCCTGGTACATCCCCCACTGTCGGAAACCATAGGAAAGGATTTAAATCGAAGCTCTTCCCCTTCCCTACCCGAACGACGATGAGACTTGGGAACGGAGGCTACGGGACTCACGTGAAGTGGAAACAGAGTTTAAAGCTTGCGTCGCGAGAATTTCCACAAGTACGTAATGCAGAATATCTGTTGTGTACACAAAGTTTGACGGCTTTGGAAAGGGGAGAACAAGTATAGGCCTCTACTCGGTAGTTTATATTGTTGTTGTTGTCGTTCTTGTGATGCAAAGCCCCGAGAAATGTAATACGGGATCGCGTCGGTCTTGTCTCTACCTTTATTTTCAGGCAAAATATTTCGAGGAATTTCAACCGCGTGTGCTCTCCGTTTTCCCTCCCTTCCTTCTCCGCCCCCTTGGAAAGTCTACACGTGTTTTGGGCAGTGCTGAGAAAACTGGTTTGACTTCAAACTCACGCCAGGGAGAAGTTGAGTAAAAGTATACACTGAGAAGGAAAATTACATTGGCCTCCTTTCGAGAAATATGTGGGAGTATTGATATGCATATAGCTCAATGAATTCACTTTGCTCTTTGATTTCTTTAAATACAAACATTATGTTTACTTCACCTACTACCCACTCAGCCCAGTTACTTTTCTCCCATGAAACCTCTCACCCAAATGTTGTAAGGTAATGTAATTGTGAAATATTAATGTTCTGTAGGTAAGAGGAAAGAGTATTGCTACAATCTGGACTGTACAAACCAATTTGCTCCGCCAAAGCTCCGCGGACTTTTCGACATGCCAATGAGAACATGTGGAATTGCGAAGGCAAAAAACTTTCTTTTTCATCATAATTTCGGGTGGTGGGATCTTGGCATTATGCGCAGTCAGTCTGAATATGACTCTGACTCTCAAGTTTTCCGACGTAAATAAAAGATAAGGTTTGTTAGTAATAAACTTATGTCATCCGGACCGAGGGAATGTGATGGTCATAAGTCAAGATGGAAGAGGTTTGACAAAGTTTGCTGGCTGATTTTGAAAGCGCAAATGCTGAGCCGAAGACTCTAGGATGTCCTGGTGTGACGGACAGGAAAGAGCAAGAAGGGCTCAGTGGGACTTCTACAACTTTCTAGACTCACGAGGGATTTTGGGAAGTGAAGTTGAAAGTCTGCGTGCAATTTGGTCGGTCATATTATGCAAGTTATCCCTTAAAATCCTCAAAAGATTTCCCTTGCCACTCAAAGTGTACATTGAACTGAGAGCTCCACACACCCAAACCGAAATTGTATGTGTCTATATATATAGAGAATATTTGCTGAGAATATAACCTCGAGATTTCCAGTCTCGCTGACGTTACCGTCATCAGTTAAGGAAGTCATGGATCCGCAATGCATGTGGTGGTGGTGTGTGGCTTCTACTACAACTTTTTCCTATGTTCATGTATATTTTGTGAATGTATGATATGGAATTTGAATTTTGTAGTTCAGTGCGCCAGTGTAGATACTACAGAGGAAGAAAGAAATAGTAAGAAGAAGATTTCCGTGGACACAGGGGAGGTAGTATACTGACACAGGTCTGGTTCGTGGCGTGTTTTTCTCCTTGAAGAAGAAGATACTCGTTTGTCGTGGTGGACGGAAAAGTTGGAGGACATGAAAAAGTTTAAGTATCGACGGGCTACGGGGACGGAGGAGGAAGGTTGAGCGAGAGGAAGAGGGACAGACGACAACTGAGATGGCCGTAAAATTTAACGTATCGACATTTCGGGACTCCCTCGTGCGATAAAGACCCAGGGTTTACGGGAGGCGGAGGAAAAAATACAGGGACGCGGGAGGACGATAAGTCTTGGTTTGTGTGACAACAGCTTGGGCTTTACTTTCCAGCCCGAACTCCCTCATAAACTGGCTTATTTCCTGAAGAACGTGAAACCGTTGTAATGATAACAACTGCTGCTCTGGCTCTCCAACTGCGAGCAACTTCAAACCGCAGGATTTGCTGTTAGTATTGCTAGGTTCCTTCGTTTTGAGCGAGGCCTGTGAAATACAGGTTCTTTCGGCTACCACGTGTAAGTTGGGAGCAGGGAATCTTCATAAAATCTACATGAGCCCCACAGTACTGCGGTTTTAATTCCCCTTCGCCAATAATTTGCTGTTGTGGCTTCAGTTTGGGATGGAGGAGCAACTTCGGAGATGTAGAAAGGTATGAGGGAAGTGGTGGTGGTGGTGGTGTCAGCTCGTCGCCGGACCCTTTGAGCTCTGAATGGCGTGCCGCTATATAGTCCTTGGAATCTGTTGCATGCCAACTGAGCTCACTCGAAGTCAAATGCTTTCCACACACAGACATATAACCCTACTGTGGAGGAATTCGTCTGGAACTTTCCCACCGACACTCCTTTTGATATTAGGATCCGGCGTCTTTTGAATACAAGAACCAGGGAACGGATTTGTCTGAATTTACTCACTTAATGCCGGCAGTCCTCAATGTTGTTCGTGCACCGCTCGCCCCTATGAATCGGTTCTCAGTTTAATATAGAAGGTTCTACTTCTACCCTGTATGTAAGTATATTTGTGTGAGCTGTGAGTTGGAATGGGGTAACCTCTTGGTCTCCGTCACATGTTTTCAACCGTTGTACGGTGAAGAAGACCAAGTTGCAATGTGACACGTGACGAGGTTGAGGATATTTGCACATTTGACTCTAATTTCGACTTCAATTCCTTCATTCCCATTCCGCTACAGTTGATTGAGGGAGATGTAGAAAGGGGGTGTTACAAAGAGGTTCATCGTACTAATAGTACCACGCTCTGCTACGTCAGAAGATTATGATAGAGTACAGAGGGTATGCCTTTAGCGTCATTTATACTCTACGAACTTCCTAATCGGAAGATCCGGATTCAGAAATTGTAATGTACCGTGCAAATTTAGTTCTTGCACAACTCCGTTAAGGTCTTTGACATCTGGAAAAGGCGGGAAAACTCACGAGTCAAATAGAAGCTCGTCCTTCAGACCCTGGTGAGGAATTAAAACCTACATGTATGTCGACAGCGGGGGATCTAATGAGAATCTAATCAGAAGTGTCCCTTTTCCTCCGCCTGGCCCTCGAGTCCCAGACTGTTTCCAAGTCTCCCTTTTTTCCAACCTGCTCATAAGTTTACCAAAAAGTCTATCGAGTCTCTTGTGGGAGGAACAGTGTGAGATAGGGCGTGTATTGAGCAGATTGTGTGCCTCTCTGTATGTTTCTTTGTATGAGGAGGCGAGTTACACGAGAAAAAGTTGGGAAAGTTTCGTGCTGCCTCGAAAAACTAGGAGTGTACTGTGTACGCACAGACTGGGACAGGAATCAAAACGAAATCAAGGCGTGCACGCCAACCTCATGTTTTTTTTTCCTTATCAAATACAGTTTTTGGACCCCCATGCCGTCTTTGTCACAAAATCTTGTTGGTGGAGCGCCTTCTGGCATTTTCCAGATTGAACCCGCCATGTGTGGAGAAAAAAGGGAGCATGTGAAGCAATTATTGTGCGAGTGTGCAGCAGGGGTAGCAGTTAACACAGGTCATTCATCAAGTCGGCGTGCAGGGGTTGGGCCTTATCTCGTGTAAATTGGCGTTGAATGCGAAAAAAGTGCCGTGAAGAGGTGTTCCTCACTCCCGTTCTCGTTATGAAAAAGTGGGAGTGGGCGAGAAATAATAACCCCACAGTCTCGCACTATTGACATTGGGCTGGCTGGAGGAAAAAACTTTAGCACCGCAGTATTGTAGGATATAGGGTCATTTGAAGGCTTTGGATCCGGCCCCCTGGCAATAGGGTACCCGTGAAAGCATTGGATTATGAACTGGAAAAACTGCGGGCGGAATATCAATTAAGGATGACTCCATGAGGAGTGGGATGAGTGTGTGTCTGTATATTATGTATGTACTCATGTATGAACACTACACTACAGCGTATCTGCACTAAATACATGTTTGTTGCTCCGTTCCATCAGCCGTAGTTGAATGCGCATGCTCTGGAGTAGATTTTGTGCACGTATGAGTAGAGCACTACGTGTGTGTTTACGAACTACTTGTGTTTCCCCATCCTAATATCATGTCGTTCCCGCATTTTCTCAGCGCAGTTCGTGCGTGCATTGTTGTTGAGATATGCCTTGTATTTGTGTAAATCAGTTCATTTTGATGTGTGAGTCTCCCCGGTGCATGGGCGTACGGGCGGAGATACACATGTGCGTGATCAGGATACCACCGCAATTTATTCAAGGAAGCCTCTTTTGAATGTACACAGGAAAGCAGGCGGATGTGGACGGACTCGATTTCCCGAGGTTTTTCAACCCTTCCCCTCCCTCTAGGCACTGCAGCACTACTACCACTGTGGGACTTAGAGCCAAGACGTATATCGATTGCGCCGCCTTAAAACGGCGAAGTTAGATTGAACACCGTAATCTCCTGGGGTCATCATAACATTTCCTCTGTGAAACGTACGTGCTGACTGGGAGAAAACCGCATATGTAATACCAGCCAGTATCCCCGAGCAACACTAGGCAACAACCTCAGAGTCTCCGGGAATTTCATACTTTACAGAGGATAAGAGGTAAATATGGATTCGTATTTGGCATAGGTGTGCACGATGTTGAAATTCATCCTTCTCCCACAAAATCAATTAAAGGTCCCGTCGGCGCCGTTTTTGCAGAAATTAATTATGACTTTTGTGTGGTTTCAGGCTGGCTGAAGAGCCAGACCTGTCCATCTTCCCTCGCCGCAGTTAGACACGCAAAGTGTTACCAGTATTATTCTGTCACTCACCAGACTACACTCAGCCCCGCATTTCTAGTCCATCCCAGTTTATGCCAGTCCGCTCAGCCCGAGTCAAAAGTCAGCTCCACACCAGACTTATAAACCACAGAGATTTTGTCCTCCACCTTTCCATTATTGTTTCATGAGATTTATGGGTCTAATTAAGCGTGGAGGAACTCCGTGTTGACCCAATGACTCCGTGGAATGAATTAGAAAGAAGGGCAGAGACTCGTTGGGAAGAGTGACGCGGAAGACATTATCAACAGTCTGAATCTTTAACTGCCATTTACTTCATTCTGTCGACCAAGCCATTACTACTGTGACTCTTGAGTGCACGCATATGCGAACATTAGGGAGCAAGTTGGATGGAGGAGGAAAAACGAACGCCATTTGCATTAATTTTTTGCTCCTTTCTCCCTTCTATCTCATTCTCGTAGCTGTGTGTGGATGTGTGAAGAATATAGCGATGACATGATCCTGTTGTTGGTTCCATCATGCGTGCATGTGTGAGCTTGCAATCTACAAGATGAGGGAGAATAACCACAGTCGCATCTGCTAAAAGGAATGTGGAGTCATATGAAAAAAAACGTAAAGCAGCTCCCTAATATCATCACTATATACATCCCTCCGGTTTGGCGAGGAAGAAGACGGAGAAGAAAGGTTTTTCCATACCCGTCCCCACATTTGGAAAGATTTTTTTTCCGGTTTATTTCATATTCATATTATTATGAAGTGTTGCATGAACTTGGAAAGGAGGGGAGGAGATAGGGGAGAAAAAGTGGAGAGTGAGTGAGGAGAAGGGAGTAATAGTGTCTGAGGAAGGGAGGAAAGACGAGGAATTGCATTCCGTTTATTTCGTATTTGTAATGAGCTCTCGGAAAATGGAACTACTGAAACTAGAGACAGCTGTCTCATTTATGAAGACGAACGCCGGAAAGGATCCTCTCAGCACTGGACTACCTCTCCTTCGGGTTTGTTTGGAACACGGCACACATTACCATGTAGTTATTGTGGCAATAGTAGACCTAGTGGTAGTAATGGAGTAGCAGTAGTGGCTCGAGTAGTTGTATAGCAACATAGTAGTAAATAAATAACTTACCAGTCCATATACCGTGTTGATAACCAAATAATAACCGCACTTGTTTCGAATAATTCCAGCGACTCATCCGCCCAACTCCGAGGAAAATTGCTGCCACATTTCTCTCCCGTCTCTGTCTGAGCCCGCATTAATTTTCATAATGCAATTAATTCTGCGCCCTTACGGCCCCGGCGTAGGAGAAAACTTTTTATCCTACCCCATGCTCCAATTTCATCTCACCCCACTCCCATGTGCTGGGCCAGGCGGCAACTATACACATGGAAATGCGGAAGTCCTACAACAGGTCCCCCCCCAACCAACATAATACGCTTCTACCGACAAGGGAGCAGAGTTTTAAGTGTGGTTCAACTTCATGACAGAGGCAGAATAATTGGTAGTTTAAGCTGGCGGGGTTTGACTGAAACCGGAATTGGGCACGGCTCACATGCGGAAATGGAAATGAGACTTAACGGTGCAAATGTAATGCGTGGATAATAAATTATGTGGAGCGGTTACTGGTCTCTCTCTTACTCGGACGGTGACGGTGAAACGCCGGAGATTGAGCTCCGCTCTGGAACACTTTACATTTCAGGATTGCTACTACGGTCTCTCCAGCGGAGTGGAGGTGAGGCAGGGACAGGGACACGGTACAGTTGTTACGGGGACTGTGAGTGGAAGTGATGGTGGAACTGATACGAAGCAGGAGACAATTGTGATCAACTGAATCCGTAATTTCATATGAATGAAATACAGGCACTCACATTTGGAATATTCATGTCCTCCAGCACGTTCGGGGCTATTACGATTATTGTCGCTGCTCCCATTGCGTATCACTCCATTCCAGACGTCATGTTTCCTATGGAGCCAGGGACTCCTTGAGCCTACCAGCATGGCTCCACATGCGTATGTGTGTGTGTTCTGAGGGTGATATTATTATATCGTGTCTCGTGCCTCCACATCCCCATACATATGTACGTACTACAATCGACCGCATATGTTGCATCACTATATATTCCCCGCTGGTGCCATATGTCCCTATTCAACTCTGCATTGAATCCGGCGGCTGAAACCTCTGTAATAACCCTGACGATGTATTTTGTAGGGGTAAGCCTCAACCCTAAAAAATGATTCACAATACGCGGGCAAAGGCACACGTCTGAGCGCACGTTCCTCCAGGCTGAAACTTACGTCAGCCTTCCTCAGTAGCTATACATATAATAGTGTCCGCTGTTGTTTATATGGAAAAGTTTACCGAGGCCCTCCCAATATTCATCCAATATCTACAAATACCACCCGCTTCGGGTTTGTCATTGTGTTCCTGTGTGTAAATAAATCCAGGAACTACAGGAGAGACCCGGAGAAATTCGGCCCGCGTTGCAATTAAACGTATGTAGTGTTCCAGTTTTTTAACACTAGATTTGGACAGCTTGTTTACCCGGTCACACCACACCGTCGCCGATGTGTAGGACAGCACACACATTGCCGAAGGAAATTACGAGTCGTCGACAAGCCGGTTTCCCTGTACATATACATTATATGTATATATTATAAGGTATGTATATATCTTCCAATCCCTCTCGCTCTCAGGTTTCACTCTCTCTCTCTCTCCCTCCCCATTCTTTCTTATTACAACTGACTGGGTGAGTGACAGAACGTGTGCTGAAGCCAAATAAGGGAAACATTACTTCCCTTCCCACTTACATATAGGAGCAGTCATGGTGGTGGCAGTTGCCCAAAGGCCAGAAACGCCATTTAGGATTATTCCAAACAAAATATCCGACTATTGCCCTCACGTAACTCCAATACAAGTATGAGAGTGTACCGTCATCCTTCTGGCAGAGTCACACATTCGATACGTCGCACTACTCTCCAGGATCCTGACTGGCACCTGTACTAGTCTGGTTCACTGAGAGAATCCCCTCACAATACCAAGCTCGTCGTAGATTGCAACGGGCCAAGAAGTATTTCATCTCCATGAGTAGAATAAAAGTGATAGCAAAGACTAGAGTTACAGTAGCCTCGCCAGACGCCCACTCGGTCGATAGAGGAAACATTTTACTGATTACTTGAAACAGGTCAGCGGCCGAGGCATGCCACTTATTCGCAACCGTTGTTGTTGTTGTTGCAACAGAATGTGCAACACATTGTGTTTTTGGCAATGCTGAAAGCTCGAGGACATTTTCCAGCAGCATCAGATGGACCCTTGAGATTGCCTTTTGAAAACGTTTGCACAAAACTTCCCCTTTGTTTTCATTCTCTGTACGTTTCGAAGAGGCACGCGTTTGACTATTGCTCTGTCCCGCAGAGAGAGAGAGAGATAGAAGCGGTGCTGCTGAAAGGGGAATATAATGGGAGATGCAATCATTAAATTGGAGACGAGACGGGGCTCAATGTGCATTCACCAGGGAAACCGGAGCGTCTGGGTAAAACAATCCGGAACTGAAATACGAGCATGATGAATGGAGCGGTTGTACTGGTGCACTATGTGTATAATAATAATCATGATAATAATAATATGAATCACCGTCGTATATCCTTACCAAATAGTCACCTACCATTGTGTACTCACAGGGTGTCGTTGAAGCTCACATAGTGGCAATAATAGGAATGGATGCACTATGGGAATATGAATTCGGATTTGTTGCAGCAATTAGCGTAATAAATCCGTATGTGCGCCCCCATACCAGGTTCTCCACACTAAACACACGGCTTTTTACCATCTCATCATTTTTACAACGAAAATCAAAAGCTCAAGGGTAAAGGCAGAAGCGCATTTCCTACGCACACAAAGGGCCCTTTGTGTGCGCTTGCTCCTTAGCAACGCACGGACGTCCTTTGAAAACATGGACTATTTCTATCCCCTCCCATCCCAGCACAATGAGTAGTATCCCTTTAAATTGGACCGATTTGAGCCTGGACTACGGTACTGTACAAGTCCCCCATGGAATTGTATATGACTGGATGCTACAAATCCCCCCATTGTCTCTACCCAGATCCCTCGATGTCATTGACACTCCATTACTCATTCATTATCCCACAGTGTGAATCCAATCGAACTCTCCATGGTTTTCCGCCGCTCTGATCCGCCCATGAATGCACCAACTTAATCTCCGGACGAACATGCTAATTCATGACCAGTCCCCCAGCCAATCAGCTTCCACTTAAACTTGTTGTCACAAAACTTTGTCCATTCCGTCCACTCGTGCTTCCAACGACTCATGAGAAAGTTTAGTGGTGGTGGTGATGATGATGGTCGTGCTGGAGACCTCGAAGAAGTGAACTCAAGAGAGCCTGCTCCGCTGGGGCTTCTACCAGTTCAAGCGATGAATTGAAAAAAGTCGAAGATCAAGTCAAGGGAAAGCTAGTATTATGGTGTAATGGTGGAGATTTCGTGACGAATTTTATGGAGATGGTGAGCTATCCGATATCTTCCGCCTGGATTTGTATGTAAAGAACGTGAGCACGGGGGGGAATGACGGCGGAGATTGATCTACGCGATCAGACAAGAGCCATTTCACACTTTAACAAGAGCCAGGCCCGCTGAGAGAGGGGAATAGTATGGAGCGGCACTGGTGTAAGTATGTATGTTTGTGTGTGTTTGTGTGCATGTCTGCTTGCAGTGGTTGTAGTAGTGGTAGTAGTGATAGTATCGTACAATATCCACTACTTGAGCAGGACTACTCGTACAGTGTATGCATACGTGTAGTCAGTCAAATATGCGTTACTTAAATGTAATTGATGAGTTCCCTTCCTGAGCCTTTATATTCAGGGAGGAATAGGCCGGGTGTAGGACCGCATGGAAATCTTTTCCTCCTCCGGTTTGTTGTTCTCTCTCTCCGTGTAGTTGTTGTCGTCGTCCCTCTCATCGTCACCCTGGGCAAGGGAAGAGGAACGACGCACAAGTCTCCCTTCACATCCCCGTCAAAAGAACATTATTTTCCTGAATTTTCCTCCTCCTTCCGAAAAAAAAAACTCTTTCAGCTCCGTTCCCTTTTCATCCATGGACATTTTGAGTGTCGGCAGAAAGTCATACTAGAGTTTTTTACGAGGTGATTCAAAACGCATGTAAACCCGTACGGTCTCGACTCGCACCCACACACACACGCGCACATACACAGAACAGGAGGAAAACAAAGCGGGGAGACGGAGAGTGAGACAGGGATGCCACTAAAAAAGTCAGCACAGGTTACGTGAACTCCCGCTTCCCTAATGAATCCTCTCCATCTGTTTTATACAGCCCTCCGTCCTTCCTCCGTCTCCACTCCGCTCTATTCTTTTCTTATAATGCGGTTCCTGTTTAAAGTCACGTTGACACGGTGGAATGGCGTAACTTGACGCTATAACGACCGGCGCTTGATTCACTTCCCCAACTGGTGTGTGTATCTCGAGCCGCAGACTGACTTTGACTCATTTGCGGTTTCCCTCGGAATGACTTGAGTAATTATTATTACTTTCTTAGCTTTTTACTGAGTGCCGTCACCCGGGCAGCCGCCATACATCGCAGTTGGCTGTGGCTTTTCCACTAGGAATAGTAGTGTACAGCAGGAGGGGTGAGACGAAGGGTTTAGTGGATTCGAAAATAGTCAAGTGTGTTCTCTGCGCACTTAAGTTCGCACAATATAGTGTCATTAAGTGACTGCCGGACACCGTGGGCGGTCGGGGTGACAAATAGCAAATCATGCTTCAGTGGTCTCGAAAAATCCCGGCGGACGGCTCCGTTTCCGCAGTAATTCTATACGCGTATAAGTACCCACATAGACGTTCAGGCACATCACAAACGCCATAGTAGCTCGCACCCCTCACATCACTTTTCCCTTCGGCGAAAGATTTGGGAAGAAAAACAGAGGCAGGGATGATATAAATGCCTCTCCCCCTCTTCCCCTTATATGATTTTTCCCGTTTCGTATTCCTGGGTAAATTCTCATCATCACCATACCATCGGCTTCATCATCATCATCAACTTCTTATTCTTCTTCTGCATCAACTCAACCAGTCCATTACGACACAGTGGGATGAAAATCCGCTGTATGAAAAGAAACACTTTCCCTGGGCAGGGGATACATATTTGCACTTGTGTGCTCCCGGGGCAGTTTCTCATCAAGACTAGAAGAGTGTCTATGTAAGTTCCATACTACTGTTGCTCCCCCACGATCCTTACCATTTCTCGTTAACACCAATGCATGGCCTCGGCGCCAGCTACCACCATACTCTTCCGCCTCCTACTTCCCCCGCTTCACTACGTCTGCGAGGAATATTGAACGAGAAGACGAAATACACTGCCATTATTTACTCATATACAACCAGCTTAGTTTGATCATCATCCTTGACTTTTAATGAGTTTTCGAGTGTGTCGAGCCTCTGGAAGGAGAAGAAGTAATAAAAATGGAGAGCACACACACGTACACACACACGCACTTGCATTCACGGACACACGTGTTCATACTATCTCTAAGCTGGTCGTCCCGTTGCCATCACTGTTGTCGTCGTCGTCGACTTCCACTTCAATTTCCTCAAAAATAGACCCGATTTATCCGGACGGGAGGGAAGTTGATAAAAATTTTACGACCTTCTTCTCCTCCGGCCAACCTGCTGCTGGTACTCCTATCAGTAGGGCCGTTCGTCCCACTGTTCCCTTCGAAAATTTACTGCGCGGATGTCCCCTCACTTTCACATACACACACACACACTGAGAATCTATGTACACAGGTATATAGTGAAGTAGGTGGGCCATTTCAATTAGGCAATTGACTAAAGTGCACCCGTAAATAAGTAACGACGCATAATTTGGTCTGTCCTTTTATGTGAAGTAGAGTTAGCTGGTCCGCTCGGCACATAGATTGGGTGTGTATCATCCTATAATATACTTGTTGGAGAATTTCCGCCCCAGTAGTACTATGCATTCTGTGAGCTGGAGGCCGAAGTGAATTAATTGACGAATTACTACTGCATGCGGAGGAAAACTATAAGAGCCCACACGGAGCTGCAATTATGACGATTGGCGGATTAATTTCCGCCATCGAAACCGCACTGTTGGGGCCGCTGGTTGTGTCAGAGTGAAGTAGAGTTTATGGGTTGACTATGACTGGGGATAAATGGCGGAGGCATGACTACGGCTGTCGGAGGGAAATTAGTAAATGCCAAGAAATAGCTCGAATTCTTTCCCACCCTCTCTCGCTCGCTGGCTCGATTCCTTCCTCCCACCGCCCGACTCGCACAAATCCCTTCCACTGGATCGCATATTGAATGTTCTTTTAAAGTGCTGGTGAAAGGTGACTTGGTTCTGCCAGGACGGCCTACCCAGCCCGTTCATATTATTGAGGCAAGCTGCACGTACTGGTGGTCCTATACTTGGGGAATAGAACCAGGACAAGACGTCTGCGTCAGGATTGCACTGCTGTAGGGAAATCCATACAAAAGCAACACGAGTACATCCCATCCTGGCTCCTCACATTTCAACTCCTCTGTCAGATCTTCAAATGCGCCAAATATTTCGCTGAGCACGAACGCGCCCGCAACCGAGCCACCCGCTACATAGCATCACTACTCCAAGCTCACAAGTGTTCTGTGTGTAAACACTGAAAAGAGCCCTGTAAACTCTCACAACTTTGAAGACAGGAGGCATCGCTAGAAATTTAGCTGTCTTTTCATAAGCAGGCAGTTTTTTGGAGGATGCCATAAAAATAGGAGAGCAAACTATCATTTCCAGGGATTTAAAAAATTATTCCAACCATTATTTCTCCTGCCATACTGGTGAGCTGGAGACAATGAAGGTTTACTTGCTAATTTGGTCATCATAGCAGTCGCCTCTGACCCAGTTCTGGGGTAGTGGAAGTCCTAGAGATGGTGGCGGGGATAGACATCACGACTTGCAAATGAGCAATGGAGCGGGTCATAAACGAGGTGCCTGTACCGGCGAGAGTATGTATATGCCCACACATAATATGGGATTTTCATGCCGCAGGTATTATCACGCTCTTGTTACTCCTGACAGTGTGAAGGCGGACCATGAATGAAACAAGGAGGGGAACATGAAAGATTAGCAACTTGAACACGGTGTAATGGAATTGCAGCCGGTATGTTGCTCGAGATGTTATCTTGCTTACGCTGCAAATGGAAAGGAAGAACGCACGGTGGTTTGGATTTCATGCTGTCTACCCCGCTTTACCTCTTCCTTGTGAGCACCATAAGAGCCATCATGCAGAATGCGGCGGCGTTGGCGGCGGCGACGGAGGAGGAGAAGAAGATGATGAAGAAGAAGAAGAAGAAGACGAAAATGTAGGAAGGAAGGAAAAGATTTATGAGAGCTCACTTTCACTTGATATTCTTTACGGAGACGCACGAGCCTTAAGTATGTATGCTCACGGCCGGGCACAGGGATAACTTACTCCGGCTGATATTTAACGACTTGAATTATGCTGGAAACCCAATTACATCCTCTTCATCTCCTCCGTCTGGACTTGGAAGTGACAAGATGGGAACCAGAAGCCTCATTTATAATCAGTCTCTCTCTCCTCTTCTTCTTATTTTCTACTGCCGCCGCCACCACTACTACCACCACCGCCACTATCGCCAGACGTGCATAGCGGTAACGACGCTCTTGGCAACCCCCGTTCGCGCCCTCTTCATACTAAAATTACGGGATTGATATGCAAGTGTGCATATCCCCATAAGGAAGGCTGATAATTCCGTGGGAAGGAGCGGGGGGCGTCGGAGTACGATGAGCCTCTGCCGTCGTCTTCTTTGATGAGAAACGATTAAATTAGATTAAACCTCTACTACGTGCCCTCCATTACAGCTTCCCTTCTTCCGTCCCCGCCGTTTCTACATAGTATTTTTCTCCCAAGCATGCTTAAAAAATCACCTTTACCAAACCACCCACCATCCTCCGACCCCCCGCCACTCTTACACGCAAGCCATCATTAGCCCCCTCATTATCTTCCGTCATTCACCCCGTCATAATAAACAAATTTTAATGTCCGAGTAATTTCTGCACCGATGGGCCTCCATATAATGCCTTGCTCATTTAAACTGCACTCAGTTCATGCAGATTATTGGAGCAAAAATGACCGGGGACTTCTCATTATTTTGAACAAATTTTTCCTAGACTAAGGAAGCCCGGGTGAAGGTGGCCTATAGGCTTTGTTGACAGGGTTTAGAGATAATTTGCTGATTTTTTGTAAAAATAGAAGTGTGTGTGGACTACGACTATGACGAGACTTTATTCAAGCAGCGTTGGGGGAGTGCTCTTATTTACACGGGAACTTGTTATAGGGGAAGAATGGTTCCCTTGTTTCCAAGGGACTCGTCGGATCGTTAAGAAAAGAAACAAAGCTAGTTCTCACTTTGCTGTACTTCGCAGGGTTCGGCACACACTAAGCAGAGGTCCAGCTGAGTGAGAGGGGGAAGCTTGAGTACATACTTGTGCTAGCATAATATAGACCACCAGGGGGACAGAATTACGCCTTTCTTCTCCACTCCAGCTAAGATCCACTCAAGTCTTAAAGGATGAAATGGGAGCAGCGTCTTCATTTCTTGAGCAAACTTTCCACAGTTCTTTTAGGGGGGAAAGGGCCATTGCAAAAGGTTGATCCACAAAGATCTACTCAACATTTCGTTCCAAGCTTGCATTCCATGACGAGAACTCAGACAGAGAGAAACAGAAAGATCTAACGGGAAGATAAGGTTTCGCAAACTGTCCTTTATGTCCTAACATAGGTCCTACTCTCTTCCCTTTTATGTACTAGTAGTACTCTCGGGTACTTCCATGTGTGTGTACACACCTTCTTTCCATGGGAAATGGACGGATAGCATTACTGCTGGTCTTCCCTCATCCATGGAGTTTATGTTTGTGTGGGTGTGTGAGTGTGTGTGAGCTCATTTTGCTCAACGAGGTAGAAAATCCAAGCGTTTAGTATGGGGATAGAGGGTCGGTTATAGGGAGGGAAAACAATGAGTTGGAGCTTATGGAAGTGGCGCTTGTCAAATTATAAGTCATTTTTACTCCTTCCTGTCAACCTCCTCAACAACTTGCTGGGAATGTAACACATGGACTGGAGAATTGCTCCGTTTCCCTCCATTCTTTCCCTCACCCTCATGCCTGCCTGTCTTCTCTCCTTGTGCTGTACTCCTCCCTGCTGTACAACAGTCAATATTCCGGAAAGCTTGTCCACTCGTACTCATCTCCCTGGGCTGGAGGGTAGAAGGAAGGACAGCGTAAAAGTGAAACTTTACCAAACGTGAGTTACTTTGGCAACTCAGACGGAGCAGTACATTACACATGTCCACATGGACTCACAAACACATATGCACACTACACAGTGACGGGAAACTCCTACAATGGCAATTCTTAAGCATTCTTTCCAACTCCCACAGACAGGTGGATCGTCGTAGAATTTACTCCCAATCCGCTCCCAGTCCTATACTACTGATGCTCCTCACTTCTCCAGGTTGCTCTACAAACAGTGACCAGTCTCCGCGGTACAGTCCCGAAAAAAGTAAAGGATGAATGGTCGTCTGGGAGCGGACAGGAAAATATGTGTGCTCATTACCAATAAATGACGCTGCAACTATCCTACGGTAGTTACTCACACTCGGCCACTTTTTACCCGCTGCACCGGCAGACCGATTAATCTTGTCCATGGCTCGTATTGATTTATGGCTCCAATTGAAGACCCCCGATGAGGCGGACTTGCCCCCGGCTCACTACGATCTGTGACTTTGCCCCGTTTATCTCCGTCGGAAGGAAGAAGATAGGAGGAACTTACGGTGGAATACCGGAGGAAATCAAGCCTTGGTAATCCTGTCTTTCCCCATTCATTTTAAAAATTTTGGAAAGTCCAGCTCAACTTGTTCCCTGATATGGAGTGAATCTATACAGTATCATTGGAGCTCAGGACAGGATTGAATCCATAGCAGTGTTTTCATAGGCTCTTTTTCCTTCCTCATCAAAAGAAGGGTTGGTGAAGCTAATAAGGAAGACAAGTATGGTCGTAAACTGAGAGTCGGGGAAGGAAAATGAGGACTGCATGTGTGTGTGTGGGCCTATGTAGATGGTTCAGACTCGAAATGATTGGTTTCGTTTAATCCCGCGAGTGTGTCTTTCTCTGACGACGGAGAAAATTGGAAGAGACAAATTGAAATCTGTATACCACCCCTACTGGCTTTGAGACTCTTGGATGTTCCAGAATACCTAGAACTGGTAGTAAAGGGAGGGTTGAAGCGGAGGCGCGTGCGGCTGCCCTCCTTTATGCAGTCCTGTCCAATTCGAACAGATTCAATGTGGAATCTCATAACGGTAAAGAATTCCCGTCAGCAGTGCAGCAAGAAAGGCGCACATAAGAGTGAGGAGTAAAATTGATGCGTAAAATTGAAACTGACAGAGCTTGAGAACTGGTTCGCTTGTTCTCATATACGTGTATATATGTATAGTGAAGGGGTTGATACTATGCGGGATGGGGTATTGTCTAGAACTGATGCCTCCATTGAAGGTGTACTACATGGGACCAGCAGTGGTTACAATTCTACTGCACAGCTAGCCAGAGAATCTTCCCCAGAGATCCATCCATAAGGGCAAACTATTGGGCGGGATTCCCAAAGATTTCTCCTTTAGTGATTGTTCCGTGTTCTTAGGAATGATTTCATTAAGTATAAGCCCTATCATTTTGTCTCTCTACAAAATAAGTTGGAGAGCATTTGATATGTACTTTTTTATTCCACGAATGCACCCCAAAAACTTCGTTCCCCCCCTCTCTTCGCAAGTACTTGAACGTTTTGACACCGGTTTATTTCTGAGGAACTCGGAGCCAAAGAGATTTTCCAGGGAGATTGTCAGATGGAATTTTCATAAATTCTCAACGATTTTCGCAAGATTGAAGTCTGAGCAAAGATTGGAGTGCTCCAATCTCACTGACAACAGAGAGTTGTTGGGAGCAACGAATACCGTATAGTAGTCTGACACGAAAGATTTGAACGGAGGGAATGAGATCATACAGACAGGTTTCAATCAGAACAACTTACATAAAATAAGAATGAACCAATGTAGCCCAGCCACCACCATTGTTTTCTTCCTTCGCATGACGCTGACGTTCGGGTACGGGTAGGAGAGCTTGAGAGGGACGGAAACACCTGAGATCCCTCGAGATGTCACTAAAGATTTTTCCTTTCACGCTGTAGAGAAACTGAGAGAGAGAGATTGAGAGAGCACCGAAGCTTAGGATCCTGTTCTGGCAAATCCAGCACCGTTCTAGTATGCTCAAACCACTACTCCGCCATACTCGTCGACAGGCAGAGAAAGATGAGGAGCAGCTGGTGTTCCGTGTCAATTCTCTGATTCTCGCCCGACATTTGAAACAACAGCGGAGCTTAACTTGATCTTAGCTTCTTCCGGTCCCTCGTTTCTCAGCGGTTTAAGCGTCGGCTCGAGTTCGTCCGCTCAGTGCAAGCTATATATGAGTCCCACAAGACTGTCATCAACTTGCCACTGGCATACACATACGAGAACGTGTGATCCCAGTTATTTCAAAGGGGGATTTTCAAGTTATTGTCAACCACAAACATGAGCCCCACTCCCTACACTCTTTGTCTCTGCTCCAATATATTGGATTCTTCAAGTCCTGTCAACACGGTTATCGGGGTGTAATCAGGGACAGCCGTTGGAATTCACAGTGTGGATCTAAAAATGCCTCTTATGAGAAAAGAGCATGAGGAGAAGTGAAGTAACGGCATAGGGTACGGAGAATGATGAACCCGTGGGAGTGAACAGTGAATGAAGTTGGAAAGTACTACAACGTGCTCAGACACGATGAGTCGTCGAACGTGCTCCAGTCCTACCGTCCCCATGTTTACATTATTGAGACGGTGGAGGTAAAATTAATTCACAATGTGTCAAATACCGTTCGGAAATAATTGGCCAACAACATGTCGAAATCCCGGTCATGTAATCATTTCTCTCCCATTACACACACCCCCACATCCACGTTCGCACACAACAACACGGTCGGCTACTCCAGGGATGATTTATTTAAGTCACTGTGACTATTGCACGAGCGTATACGGTTCATGCACATGCAAGACTGTCTTCACAGTTTGTCTGTAAACTCCTTTAATCGTTTTCACAGGGTAAATCTGGGACCATAAATCACTGAATTGCTGGCCGCGCTGGTGAAATTCACTCAAAAAAGGAGCTCATAAGCCTCCAGGAGTCATCTACCACGACCACCACTATCACTAATATAACCGTTCCAGACTGCACCAAAGTTCACGAGAGAGAGCTCTTTTTGATTTAAAGTCTACGATTTACGCGTACCATTTGTTGTTTAAAATCCTCTTGATTCACACACTCTTTAAAGACGCACTCCCCAAACTCTCTGACGCAATTTCCACGGTGATTTATGAACCCCCCGTCCGTCCCGTCCCCCGTTAAATTTAGATCACGCTCCAGATTGGATGGAGGGAAAATCCGGGTGAGAGAGAGAGTAGGATAGAAGCTTGTTTGAGACCTGGACAAACTTTATAGAAGTGTCTGTTAGCCCAATGTGACTATGTGAAAGTGCAAGTGTGTGAATGGAAGCGACTCTACGATGAAAAGAGAGAGCAGATCCGACGAGCTGTGATTCCTATCTCACCACCGCGTGCTGCCGTACTGGTTGAGAGAGAGACTGGAAATCCACTGCCTGGTTCGGGAGTCCAGCCGATTTATACTACATGCTTTGCTCTCCGTCGATTTTGCGCGCATAAGCCCGGGGATGAGCACACGCGGTAGTACGTACGTGTGCTTGTGTTCTTCTGGGAGTATAATATGTGCCTCCTTTCGAGCTGTGAGCTCGAACGTGCGTGTGTGTTGCTTTGTTAATGTTGTATGCATCTGATTCAGTACGTATTATTACATGTGATTATTGCAGGAGTGAAGGAGAGGGCCGAATGATAAGCTGACGATGAAACTTACGAACGCTCCCCCCTTGCCCTTGTCAGTAAGGAGGACTTTACGTGCATGGCAGTATGTACATTACGGGGAACTTAAGCCTTAAACTCTTATGCACCTTCTTTACTCACTTAGATATGCCCCGACGAAACGGGGCCCAAGCCATCTCTACAGACTACCAGTCCCTCCAGTTTTCCACTTTAGGAAATCTTAATTACAATCCATGTATTTTGACATCAATTTTGTCTGGAAGCGTACCCGAATACAGGCATCCAGTGTGTAGCAATAAGGGCTTGATTAGCCATATTAGGGGAATACGCTAGGCAAATGCCCTGTCCAGCTTGAAACATGACGGGGAAAAAGATGTACCCGAAGGGTGTGGTAATCTCTGTGTGAGTGCAGGGCTGACTGAGTCCTACCCACTATGCTCTTACAGTATTTATTGTTTTCTTGACTAATCCTTAATAATGGAGATCCTTTATGCAGAGCTATCTGGTAAGGAAAGTATAGAGGTGGCCTGAAGGGTAAGGGCCCGGTTTACCATTTAAGGCTATAAGCAGTCCAGCTTACATGCCCGACTGGAAAGTTATTTTTTCATTTTCCATGTGAGGAGAGATAGTGGGGCCTATAACCATTCAAATTAGACCCTTAAATCTTAGAACCACAAGGAGTGTGGCGGAAGCATTAGTGGAAAAAATGAAAGATGGAGGTTGGAATATGTAGGGAAACTGTCCAGATAGAAATGAGTCATTATCGAAGCGGAAGCCAGCGGTTGGGGTAGATACAACGTAGTTAGGTGCTAGTTTGAAGAGATAATATTTTGACTACGGTGCACAATGAAGCTTTTTTAAAGCCCGTTCTGGGATTACCTTTGGCTCAGAGATTCGGGAAAAAAGTGTCATTTTGTAAGAGCAGGGCCGCCAGAGATGATAAATGGAAATTGAATGGAATGCTGAACAAAGGGGATGTGAAGGAAGTTGGATGCGAATGCAATGTACTCGCATACATGCATGTGTGTGTGTGTTTATGAGGGGAACGTTCCGAGTTCAGAATCGCTATGTACATATGTTGGACTGGTGGGATGAACTGCAGTAGTGAAGGAAAGCGTGAAATAGATGGGTAAATATTTACCCGCTCATCTCCCGCGTAAAAATTGTATTGAAAAATTAATTGAGTGTCATTCGTGGTGGATTGTGAATAAACTTGTGGAGGCACTCTGCCTCCGCGGTTTTGAGAGGACTTACACAGGACAGGAAAAAGTTTCCAAGTATCCCTAGTGGGACTACTTTTGGCAGTCCTGCAAAGAAGGACTAAGAGCATTCGGGATGTGTGAAATTATGTACGCGCCTATGCTGTTCGCGTATGTGTTGGCAGCTGGATAAATTTAGCTGAAAGAATACGTGTTCTGTAGGGGCTCATGGGACCCGCACAAAGCATTATTAACAACATCCTTGAGGATCAATTTTGAAGATGTGGCCGTTGTTTTCACTTGCTGATGACAATTTACAAAGCTAATGCACTGCTATTTCGTTAGTTTTTATAACTTTAAATTGTAATCGTTTATCATTATCAGAGTTACTACTACGTTGGTTGCTATGCCTGATAAATAACGTGTCCACAAAAATGCTTCAAACTTGCGTGCAAAAATGCTTTAAAGTTCAAAACTGAATGCTTTAAAATGCTTAATATGTTTTGGCAAAACAGCCTTAAAAAAGCTGTTTTCAAAAAATAATATTAGAATTTTTTAAGTATTTCAAAAATACAATTTTCTTTTGTACTTAAAAGCTTTTCTAAGCATGGAAAAACCTTTTAAGCACTTCTCTCCAAATTTTGTTCATTTTACCGAAATTTTTAGTTTTCACATTTTTGTAATTTTCGCATGAGAACGATCAAAAACATGCGCTAGTCTTGAAAATATTCATTCCAATAACTACTATTTGAAAGTACTCAATATTGAAGATTTCTTGAAAATGAACTCTTGAAAATTTAACAAGGGATTTCACCTAAGGATTTTCATGCTGCAAAGGTCTTTGGTACATTTCAGGAATTTCACTTTTTCCCAAATTACGGAAAAAGCATAAAATGATTAATTTTTAAGCTATTGTATAATATTCCAAGATGAACCAAATCAACTTTTGAGTTCTTTAGCTTACACGCGTAATAATGACCACTGAACACTGACCACCATAATGACTAAGTATTTTACCACTAAAAAATCGAATTGCCAGACTTAAAACTTTTGTTTTCAAATTACGTCGGGACTGCTCAGCCAATTATGATTGGCTTGGATTCAAATTAAAGGCAATTAGTGTGTGTAGAAAGGAGCAACTTCATTGTTGCAACTTGTTATTGATAATATTAGTCAGCTGTAGGCCGGTGTTGAAAGCTGCTGTGAAAGTTTGTTTTGGAAATAAACCAGCAATCAGAAGCTAGAAAAGTAGCGTCACCGTAGTAAACTGAATTTTGTTACTCCCATGTCATGTACTGATACAACGAAAATAGTGTAAATTTAGTTACATCCGGTCTCAAGGTCATCTGATGATCCAGAATGACCTGACGGTATTTGCAAAATTTTAATGACGCTTTATTAATCGTTCTTTATTCATTCAGGATGAACCGACTAAAAATATGGTATGTGTTGGCAGGAAGGCCATGAGATGACCTCGAATGAACTATTAGGTTATGAAATATTATGAATTATTACTATATATTAGGTTATGTACTATTAATTCTTGAATTGTAATAGTTAATGTCTATAGACAGTTTCTTTCCATTTTTAATGGCCTGGTTAAAAAATTGCAATGCATTGGTAAAAATTTCGTTAATCCCAAACGTACCTCGCCAGGCACCTCGACAAACCTCAAGTGTCAATAGTGACAGAGTTGGGGTAACGGGTAGCCATCCATTGCTCCTGAACCCATAAGGAATGGGTATAAGTAATGGGCCATTACAGCTACCTCTTGGGTAGTAGAAAGCGTATTAATCTGTAATAGGTAATAGCAAACGTGGAGTCTATGTACTGGAATGTGTGGAGCCCGGATTTTCATGACCACTTTTTAGGATAAATGTGCCAGTTTGCATATGCACACTTTGAAGGCAGTATGACGTCAAGTATGCAAAACTTTTCTGAGCCTTTTCTGTTTTCGCGGTCAAAACAATTTCATATATTCTAATTGAAGCTCCTTTTTGAATATTAAATTTGATTTAAAAATGGACAAAATTGCGTTTCTCCACGAAAAAATATTTTTCAGATAAACTGGAGATGACATTTTTTCTCTCTTGATTATCTGCAAAATATTTTTTTCAATGGATATTCACGATTTTTGGCATTTACAACATATATATGACAATTGCTATGCAGATTCACAGAAATATGACACGGGCACATGCAATATGCACTAATGCACATGAGAGGAAATATGACTGAAACTGAGGTCGGCCTCGGTCCTTCCCGGCCTAAACCGAGACCTAGATAGACTCAGGCTTAGAATGTAGACACCGACTGTAGTCGGTCTCAGATTCTACTTCAAATGTTAAAACCCGACCGGGTTTCCGATCTTTGAGCTCAAGACCGGGTCGTTCATGATGGTAAACATCGGCCAAACTGGCGAATGCCAACACAACTCATGCGAGGTAACGCCACACTAACTCATTACACAAGTTTCACTATTCTCTTTGGCTAAACGTTTTCGAGGTTTCGACCAGAGTATGAATACTCTCGAATTTTCGAAACCATTTTATTAGGTTACTAATAAGGCGCGGATACTTCCACTCGATTTTGAAATGGAGTTATGGTTTTCTTAAGTGGAACTTATGTGTGTAAATTTGTCATAGTAAAGGGCCGCATCTCAGTCACTTTACTGAGTTTCTGAGAGTTGTTGTAGTTTTTGCCCATAGGTGGCTATAGGTTACATAAAGTTGGTTTATTACCTGCGATTAGCAGGTAATAAGAATGGTAGGGGGTAGAGAGAGATTGAGGCCTGCAAATCTAACCCTTTAGGGAAATCTACAGGTCACAAATATTTTTTTAGATTTTTTAAA